>CM053514.1:9382593-9459701 GCA_028627145.1 Eidolon dupreanum | reverse complement strand
TAATTGTTTTATATCAAGAACCTGTACTAAATGATTTTATCAGAAAACGTTTCCCTTTAATCTTAAAGAGTGCTTTTTAAATGAAGGCACCAAGAACTATTTTCAGATGGTACAGAATTTCTTATTTCTTGAAGACTCTGTGGTTGACCACTTCTTCATTAGTTACCTGCAGCAAGACACCTTCCTGCCAAAGGAAAAAAAAAGTATCTGAAGAAGTTTATCATGTTTGTCCAAAAAACCTAAATAACTTCAGTGGTGGTCTTAGGATCAAAGAAGACTCACTGGTGTATACAGTAGAATATGCCCTGATTATCACATTCCGGAAAAGGCAATAAAGCCCGGCAATCAAACTGATGACATTAAGAAATGAATTTCAGCAGCCAACCTAAATCTGTCCTATAAGGTAGGGAGAACTGGGAAGGAATTACCACATGTAATACCCATGTATTTAATACTGAATACATACATAGAATTCATAACGTAGACACTTTATTTGAAAGTATAAACTATTGTCTGAAAATATATTCAACCATTTTCCCCTACCTTCTCCTTAGCCTGATCCTGATAATCATGTAAAGCTAAAACCATATCAAAGAACAAAATGTCTTTATTAATAAAAACCCCCAGTTCACTTCAAAATGCTTGAACCAAGAAATGTGAATACACAGAGTGTAATGATGGGAAATTTCATGATTTATTGAACTTGCAGCCTAACTTTTACCTACCATTTTACTACCAACACCACTGAAGGAACCAAGAAAAGCTTTATTAATGACCACTTGGCTTGCCTCAGCTGTTGAAATGAAGCACTTTACAGTCTTTTTGGCAGCAGAATATACTTGTCCACGGTTCATAGCAATGCTAAAATTCCAGCAGGGAAAAAAATGATATGTTAAGCACCTGAATCTTCATAGAGGGGGAGGGGGATGGGAAAGAAGGAAAAAGGGAAAAAACAACCAAAATAATTTAAATGACAGATTGGAAAACAAGGGTGTATAAAATTATTCTCTTGAGTTTATAAATTGTTAAACTCAATTTTACAGCTATGTTAAACTACATAAGAACCACTATACTGAAAGACCATTGAAGAGTATTAGTTTTATCTTTTGGGGATAAAAATTAAGAAAGAAAAAGTAAATGAGATCTTACCTAAAGAAGTTTAACTGAAGCTTAGAACTATTTTGCTCTACACCCTCAGCTTTCGTTGGCATCCTTATAAACTACTGTAGTTAAAGCTTTGTAGAAACAGCACAGTTTTTTAAGACTGGCTGAACTTAGTAGCCGTCAAGTTTTCTTGTACTAGACCTGTATCCCTGAAGAGTACCTCGCTGGGGTTATTTCCTTTCCTTGCATTGAAGAAGCAGCATCTAAAAGATCTAAAAAGGTGTTTCTCCTTGCAGAGATATCCCTTAAGTTATCTAGATAATTTAATCCTGATGAATTGCAGACAACACACTTATATCTGACCAGCATTTATCTTACACAAATATAACAGCTTTGCAATGGACCTTAATTATACTACCCACTCCTTAACTTATTTAAAATAAAAAGTCTATAATTACACAATTTCCTTTAGAATTATTTTATTAAATCATAAATGTACAACAGCTTCTTAACTCTACACACGCACTTAAATTTTTAAAGGAAAACGTTATGTCTTATTACACCATGATCCTGGCTAATAGCTTTTCAAAACTTTGAGAAAAATCTTAAAAAAGGTTTCACATGTCACCTGAAACTTACAAATTTAACATTATCAAAGAAGGAATGCTTCTACACTCTTACAAAGACCACTAGAAAGAAACAACAATTAAAAAGCTAAGAAACTGTCTCAAAGGCATTTTTTACAATCCTTCCTCCACAGTAAGGTAATGTTATTAAATAATCCAATCCATTCACAAAATGGCTCTCTGCATCTGCTCTGGTGTCTTCTGCCATATCACTGCATACTTATGCATGACTGAGATAAGAGTTTCCTTAACATTGTTATTTCGATAACCTGAAGCTGTTCTGTTACCTCTGGGCTCTCATCCTCTCCTATTTATACAGTGAAGCCTGTTTCAACAGAAGTAAAGAGTAAAAAAAAAATAGGTTATGAAATTATTCATCTAACCAGATTTTAAGGAAAGATAACATGATCCTAAAAAGCTTTTACTCCTGGCCGCTAGGTCTCCCCAAGGTAGTAATAATGTAAACTTAAAAGTACTTACCCATGGCAAATAGGAAGAAGCTTAATATCGGCTTCTCCCTCCATAACCCCCACTTCCTCCACTTCCTCCAGGACCATAGTTTCCTAAAATGTAAAAAGACAAAGCAAACTTACTTTGATTTCCCATGATTAGCCTAATACTATAGCTGATCATACTATATACTCTTTAAGATCATATCCGCTATTCCTAATTATCCTAATTACTTGGGAAATCAACTATACACATTCATCATTTTTTTCCTTTAAATTTGAAAACATTTTGCTGATGCTATTCTTTTAGAGGCTTGCCCACTACATTCATTGAATCAGTTAAGGAATTAAAAATAGTAACGAGGCATGAAAAGTCTATTTGGTCCTAGTAAAAACTTTCTCAATAACAAATAGTTTGAACAAAGATTATTTAACTAAATTAACTTTCAAAGGCAACTCAAATTTATACACCACTTTGCAATACGCTCAGCAACTGACTCTTAAACAGCTGAAAAAAGACCTCCCCATGTTAAATACCTAAACTGCTTTCCCAACTCCTATATTACATCATGATATCCCACCATCCATCACACAAAGCACTCAAAAGCTGACATTATAACTGAAATATTTTGACAAACTCTTTCAGTAACCCTATATACACATTGGAAGTATTATCAAACACCAGCACGTTCTCTTCCATTTCAAATCAACTAATCCTTTTTCTTTCGATCACACAAAATTGGGAAATCTAACAAATTACCTCCACCATATGGTCCTCCCATGTTCCTGCTACCACCAAAATTTCCACTCTTCATTGGCCCATAGTTAGAAGGTTGCTGGTTGTAATTTCCAAAATCATTATAATTTCCACTTCCATAATTTCCTGTAAAAAAATTGAAATACACGTTTTGCATAACAAACCTCAGAATCATCATCAAACATTAAACCAGAGATACATGCTAAATATTTAGGACAAATTTCCCACAAAACAAATCAGAATAAATGCAAAACACCTATCTACAATTCTATGATTAAGGCAACTACTGACATTGAAATGAAAAAAATTTGTTAAGTCATTAATTCCACTCCAAATTCCCACATAAAGGTTGCAGGTGAATTTATTACCTCCTCCATAGTTGTCATAACCACCTCCGTAGCCCCCACCCTGGTTGCCATATCCAGGTCCTCCACCACCATATCCTCCTCTTCCTCCTCCATAACCAGGGCTACCTCCAAAATTGCCACCTATTATAAAATAAGCCTTTAAGTAATTACTTAATATTTTCAATGCCATTTGAACTGTCTTATCACACCCAATTCCAGCTTTCCAAAATACATTTTTTACAAGTAAAATATTTGTTCTATGAAATCTCTATAGCCTCAAGGGCAGAACAGAATATCCCTCATAAACACTTAGGGGTGGGGAGTATCTAACCACAAGCAACTGGTAAAACCTTTATAGAGACAAATATCCATAATGTCACAACTCTACTTCTAAAACTTAAGATATTAAGAGTTCCCTTGATGGCATCCTGAAAATACTATATTTTGTTAAGAGTGTGAGGGCAAATAAGGAATAAGATAATGGGACAAAGTAGAACCACCACATTCTCCTAACTGGTCCAGGAGATTAAAATTCCCAGCTCCTGTTTCCCTATAAATTATGTCTCTTATATAATATACTTACTACCCTTCTCCTGAGTAGAAATGGGGAGGGGGAGACCTGAAATTAACAAACTTACAGATAATTCAAAAACTTATAGTGGTAGATAATCTCACATTATAAGAACTAATCTTTCTCATAAAACAAAATAAAATATTTGCATTTCAGAGCAAAACTGGGAAGTGAGATGTACAAGCATCTTAGTCATGCTAAATGAGTGGCAAAATTAGGTCTATTGCTAGCTCAGTTTTAAATATCTTACAATTATCAGCAGGCACCAACCTTTTTTTTATTCCAATGAAACATACATCTTAATGTACCACGAGATATATAAAAGTGGCTCTCTCAACCTTAGCTAAACCCAGAAGCACCCTTGCGTATTTTGAGAAAGTTCCTTTGGTGATTTTTGGAAAGTTATTCTGGGAAACACATCCAGCTTGTTAAGGACTAAGAGAACATAAATGTCCTTACATATATGCCCCTTACATGTTGACCATGGTCATACTCAGTGTTCCAAACTTTTCCAGGAAAATATAGCAAATAAAATTTTAATGTATTTATGTCCAATTCTTATGATTGAGAAACAGGATACGATGGCATCTTTAAATTCTCATTTAAAATCCACCCAAAAATTTTGCAAACTATACTGATTACCTACAAATAGTCTTCTTCCTAAGCTATATAAAAGCTGTGAATAATAAAAACCAAATAACTGAACTATATTATCACCTTAGATCTTTATAAAGAGTAAAATATAAGACGCTAAGAAAAAATTCACGTAAACGTTATACTGGACAGACATACAAATGATTAAATCTTTTAAGTCACGTAAACCAGCTATAGAAACTCACCTCCAGGTCCTCCTCCATACCCATTATAGCCATCCCCGAATCCACGACCACTTCCATAGCCATCTGTTAGGAGCAGGAAAAATAAGATTATGATTATACACTATTCACCCTATTCATCTTCCTTTCCACTACATTCTCTATTACTATCTATAGATGATTATTAGGCACCATCTCTCTTTGTGCTGAACGCTGGTGTTACTTTATTCTCGAGAATAAACACACACTAGTGTATAATTAAATCTATTAACATTAGGTGGCCTAATTTGGGGATTTAGACTTAGCAAGCCTCAATTTAAGAGATTGCATTTATTTACACATGAATAATGGAGGCCCAAGTTTATCAGCTGGCACCTTATTACTTCAAATATCAACTGAAACTTAAAAAAATTTAAGACTTAAGATCTTTTAAATCCATAGGTAAGGCATCTGTGTTCATTCACTATTAAGTTCTTCAGTTTAAGTGGTTGCAACTGATTTTAACTTTTTAAAAAAACATAAAAGAATCTCTCCAAGTGATTGTCCTTGCTTAATTATGAGATTAACTATTACCTCTTGCCTAACCAAATCAAAATAATCCACCAGAATACAACAGAAAGTCTTAGGAATAACTTCTTAAAATTAGGTTGGAGTTCCTAATTCTAATTAAATGTAAATCATAGCTTTTAATCAAAGAACATTCACAGTTCTCTAACATTTAGAACTTGAACTCACCAGATCCTCCTCTAAAGTTACTTCCCGGTCCTGGTCCAAAATTTCCACCGCCACCACGAGAATCTCCAAAACCGAAGTTTCCTAAAATAAATGCCCAATTAATATAAAACACTTACACAGATAAACTTTAAGAATAAATAGAATGAAAGTTACCTCCTCTTCCACTTCTAGAACTTTGAACTTCCTGCATCTCTTGTCTAGACAAAGCCTTTCTTACTTCTGCATTGTGACCATTGATGGTATGGTATTTCTGCACTGTAAGAAAAAAAAAGTTCAGACTCCATTAAATCAGCATTCTGTAAATTATAACTTTCAAAGTTTACCTTTTAATAAAATTGTAAGTGTAAACATACCCAAATGTTAATCTAAGAGCCACACAACACCCCATGCTTAGACACTTACACACAATCTTATCCACAGGATCATGGTCATCAAAAGTAACAAATCCAAAGCCTCTCTTCTTTCCAGACTGCCTATCAGTTATAATCTCAATGGTATCAATTTTTCCATATTCCTCAAAGTAATCTCTAAGATGATGTTCCTCAGTATCTTCTTTAATCCCACCAACAAACAGCTTCTTCACAGTTACATGAGCCCCTGGCTTTCCAGATTCCTGTAGCAGTGGGAGGGAAAAATGTTATCCCAACAAAAAACCACAAATGATCAAAAGCACATTATTCGTGTACCATAAATGGCTTCTATACGATAAAATACCAGGTGAAGCAATAGCTTATAAACAAGAACCCAGTCTTTTGAATATTAAGTTCATCTAGGAAAAAGTACAGAAACCCACCATTGCTTTGTAAGAAAAAAACCTCATTTTAGAAAAAACTAAGTTCTTTCAAAAATTAAACATTAACTTTTGATGGAATAAAAACATTTTTTATTTACTGTACAGTTTTATTATGCTCACCTCTCTTGCAACAGCACGTTTTGGCTCAACCACTCTCCCATCAATCGAATGAGGTCTTGCAGCCATGGCAGCATCAACCTCAGCCATGGATGAAAAAGTTACAAAACCAAATCCTCTCGATCTTTTGCTTGCAGGATCTCTCATTACCTTTAAAACCAAAGGGAAAACTTTAGCATTTAATCTAATTACTTGCGCTTTGAACTAAGAATATGAATAGCATTTTACAACGAACATGAATTTTAAAGTGATTTTCTCCAGGAGTCACTTAACGTTTTAAACAAAAACCAACACTTAAAGGAATATTATCTGTAGGCATTTTTATATTTAACATACCACACAGTCTGTAAGTTTCCCCCATTGCTCGTAGTAGTTCCTCAAACTTTCTTCTGTGGTTTCAAAGCTCAAGCCACCAATAAAGAGTTTACGAAACTGTTCCTTTTCTCTCTGCAAAGGAAAACACCATTTCAATTTTTATTTACATTTTCTCTTTATATGCAGGAAATTAAATTCTTAAATATAAGGTGACCTGCTGGCAGAGTACCTTTTTCCTCTCCAAAGGAACAGTTTCTAAAGTTTTCTGGAGGGAAGAAAAAAACTTACATCAAATTTAAACCATATGTCAAACTGCATATTAGTTGTGTTACACCAAAAAAATTGCCTCAGATGAACTACACAGGTTTCAAAGTCATCAATACTTGATTCTAAACCTACTTGACATTTCATATAAATTTAATACTATTTAATTTAAAAAGCTTTCTAAAGAGAAAGCAAATCTATCCCCTGGTCACTGAAGGGTTAAAGGATTCTTATCAGAATTTGCATTTATTCCTATATCCTAGAACAGAAAGTTAACTTTTAAATACCCAGTTTAAATGCTTTTAATATAAAAATTGCTGGTACCTTACTTATAATCCTTAGTTTTACAGTCCATAGTTTCTGAAAAGTGACAGATTTCTTTCCCTTCATTGCTCCCTCTGGTGGAGGTTCTAGTATATCGCAATCAACACCTAGGTAAGGATTGTTCCTCCCGCCATATACCAAAACACTACCCACAACTAGTAAAAATTTATATACTCAACATATATAGCAAAAGTCTTCCAATTTTGCCTCTATTCTGACCCAAACCAACTTATTTCTATGACCAACTAAAGCTTATCTAAAAACCTTTTAAAAAGTCTTAATATTTTTTTGTAGGCATTCTCGATTTTGATTTTTAGGTCAACAGTACATAAACTGATTGGGGGTAACAACCATGAATCCAGAAATACACTCACTGCAATCATCTTCACTTTTCAAAAACCATAAAAAATGTTTAAATGACCACTGACTACATTTACACTTCAATTCATTAAAAAAGAAAAAAAATGCTCAAATGTATTGAACTTAAAGGCCGTCCCGCAAAACTATACAGCATTAAGTGTTTAATTTTACAAGGAAAAAGGAAACAAGCCTGGGCCGAAATCTTTTAATCCCTAAAGAACCAACAAGTAAATATGCTACATTAATATGCTCATTACCAGTTCTGTACTTGGGGCTGTCAAGTTAAAGGATTGGTCATTATACTTGGTTTTCAGAAGATTAGGTTAAAAATTAAAAATATTCAGAAACAAGAACAGGTCTAAAGTCCAAAACCAACTGCTATAAATGTATAATACAAACTAAAACATTAAGTGTAACTTTTGATACACAAAAAGTTTTATTCCCAGCAAATAGCATTTACAGCTCTCAACCCAATTCTACGGTTTGTCCTCCCAATCACGATATATTCAACCTTATAAAAGAGATAAAAAGCAATTGAGATTTTCTGCATGATTAACTGTTTTCAGGAATCTGAAAAAATTTAGATTTACAAATTATCAAACTTGCTCCTGATACGTTTAAGTAACACCCTAACAAAATGGTTAATTACTTGGCATACTGGTATTGGGACTGCTTCTACATGCTGTATAGTTGGTAAATACAATCTCTTAAACCCCAAATGAAAGATTTTAAAAAGTACAACTACAACAGTTTCTACAAGTCACTAACAAAAGGCAAAAACTCATTACTTACCTCATCTCCAAACTTACCCGAAGTCCACTATCGACTACAAAGTTTAATTTATAAGCGTGCTTTACGGTCAAAGAAAATACCCAGGTAGACCCCCTTCGCTTGAGCCCTTATGCTTATCAATATAATGATCAACCATGATTGTAGACATAAATGAGAACAGCAAGTAACAAAAATCAAATACACAGCGACCCACTCCAAAGAAATGCTGGATATAACAATACACGCATGGAAGGACAGCCGTTTCAAACAAGTCTAAGGATAGTTATTTTTATTTCACTTACTTCAATTTCTACCTAATCATTCCGCGGCCTTTACCAATAAAATCAAAATTTCCGGTAAGATTGCTTGGTATGAAAAAAACTCTACAAAAAGAAATCCTTCAAGAAAATAATTCTGAAACGAATACTCCCATAACTTCCTTCCCCACTGCCACCCACATGGTCGTAACTGGTCTGATAGCGCCAAATTACTTTTTTATTTCTAAACTTCACTGCGGGACAACTGCCTTTTTAGTCACCCCAAACGCAGGTAAAAACCGTTACTCAAAAAAACAAGGGGTGGAAAATAAAATATTTTCTTTGTACTCTAGCTCGCCTTAAAACTGGCCCCAGACCCTAGAGGTCGCTTTACCGGCTCTAGAGCCAGGCGAACCAAGCATGTCGTTGTCCCTCCCCTCCCCCCCCGTCCGCTCCTCGCCGTGGCTTCTGAACGCAATGGCGCCATTTCATCGAGGGGGAAGGAGAGCGCCGGCTCATGAGGTGCGCAGGGCTTTTAAACATCCAAGCTCATAAAACACTTGGAATTCACCTCAAAACTGCATGGAATCGGCCCAAGAAGAAAAATAAAAGCTAACCACTTCTACTCTTTCATAGCGAAGTCAAACTAGCAGGTTCCAGTCAGTTAAAAGAAAAACGCGGCGAGGAAGGAGAGTAATGAAAATGGCGGCCGCCAAATCCGGTTCCCTGGAGAGGGGGGAGGGGAAGCTCCGCAGCCTCGCTCCCGGGGACCCGAAGCCCGCCGAATCGCTCACACGCGGGGACGCGGGGGGCCCCAAGCCAGCCGCCTTTAAAAAGGAAATAGGAATTCCCGCCTCCGCGCCCCACTTTCTCTCAAGCGGGGCTGCGGCCGCCATGTGGAAGATCCCCATCCCCCACCCCCAGCAAAGGGAAATGGCGCCGGGAGGCTAAGGGTGGGGAAGGTGCTGTACGAACAGGCCTCCCCTGACGACCCGAGCCCTCTTCAAAAATACCCCGAGACCGACCGCTTCTGAAGTGGCCTAATTTCACTGCCGCTCTCCCACGAGGCGGGTGGCCGACTTCCACTGAGGCGCCAACGGCCTCGCCATGCCCTCTCCAATAACTCATTGATTTCAAACCCGTTACCTCCATCGCGGACTCAGTCGCTTCAGCCCGATTTCCCGCAGCCGAGCGAGATGAGAGAGATCTCCGCGGTCGAACACGAACCGGACTCGTCCTGGCGCTGTAGTGAGAACTGCCGCCGCTGGAGAAACAACACCGCTAGGAGAACCTCCGCACAGCAAGCCGGCGCTGCTGCTACTGCCGCTAGAGCCGCTGCTGCCGCTTTTCTAGAACCTTCCCCCCAACTAACGCGTCTTTACGTCAGGCCGTTGCGTAAACGCCCTAACCGCCGCCAATGGCGGGAACGCTCTACGCCCTCCCTACGCCAAGTACGTACTTCTCCCTCCCTTATCGATAGGGGTGGTGCTTCACGTCACTTGCGTAAAGAGCATCAGTGAATTGCGTAAGGCTCGAGTCCTGCGTATTCCCCTCTCTCGGAATTGAGTCTAGCCCCCGCCTTAGCGCAGGGCAGGTGAGAAACGGTCGCGCAGTTTGAAATTAATGCTGTGAGGTGGAGCTAGCTTAATGCACGGCTCTGAAGTCCAGCCCCCTGGGCTCAGGAGGTGGTCCCTGCAGTTTTGCCGTTGATAATCCCAAATTCTCCTGCCACCAAAATTTGTGTACCTACCCCGAGTTTTTCCTCCCTCACCCCTTCCCCCCACGCTGAACACAGACTCGGCCCCTTCCGGGAACACTCCAAGCGATTTCTAATCAAATTACTCTTCACGCTCCGCCGACCTAACCCTGACCAACATCTCTGGGGTCCAGCCCTCTGGCTCAGGAAAGGTTTATGGAGAGAATGGGCCTAAAGGGAAACTCGGTCTTATTTCCCGATTCTTCCCCAGCTAAGTTTTTCTTCACATACCCCCCGCCCCCTGCCCCCCGCCAACGTTTGGAGGCACCCACCCCCAGAAGCGAGGAAGTGGGCGGAGCCCGATTTTGGCGCCAGCGCGGCTGCTGCAACGCAGAAACGCCTCCAGCGGGAAGACTCTGGTCACCGTCCTCGCCCCTCCTTCCCTCTCCCTCCCCTCCGGGGACCACCAGGCGCCACCCCGCGAACGGTAAGTGCTACTGTCGCCGCCCCCTCCCCCCAGGTCCAGACTCGGGCTCCCGGCGGGCACAGCGCGACCCGCAGCCCCTCCCCGCTGGCGGGCGCGCGCGCGCCCGCCCCGCCTCTCTCGGCCGCACGGCGTGGGCGGTGCCAACCCCCCCCCTCCCGCGGCCGCGGCCCCGCGCGCAGCTCCCCGTCCCCCTCCCCTTCGGATGTGGCTCGAGCTGAAGGCGCGCAGGGCTGGAGACGCCGCAGACGGAGACCCGGAGCAGCTCGGAGGCGGTGAAGTCGGTGTCTTTCTTTCTCTCTAGTGATCACTCGGAGGTGGTGCTTAAGATGCGCCCCAGAGAGCCCCACCCCAGTTCCCCGCTCCCACCCTTCCCCACCCGACCCCAAAGGCGGGAGCTGGGGATAAGGATCGGAGAGGCGAGCGGAGACCCCGCCGCGGGCCTGGCGCTGGGCCGGAGCCTGTAGTTTGTTGGGCGGATGAGACTGTCCTTAAGCGGGTGGAGAGCTTTGGCGACAGCAGCCTTGTTGCTAGACAAAGCGCATTTCCTCCCCTCCCCCATGCCCGATCAAGACGAGGGGCCCTCCTTCGCCTCCCGGGCTCGATCGGCGACTGAGGCCTCCAGGGAAGGCGCATTCTCCCGCATCAGCGCGACCGGGTGGCGCGCGCGGCCCGCTGTCCGGAGGCTGCGGCAGGCGCTCCGTTACGTGGCCGCCGCCGGGCGGGGGAGGCGCGGGCCCGGTGGCGCAGTGCCCTTGAACCCCCGCGCCGCGGCCTTTGTTTCTCCCCGCGACGAGCTGACCACGAGGCCTGAGCTCCCGGGTGGGGGGCGGGGCCTGGGGCTTGGGGGGAGCATATGGATCTGCAAAAGAGGTGATTGGTTTTTAAAAGTGGCACGAAGCATCTGGCTGTTTTTCCTTTAGTTTTTTAACTAGTGACTGCAAAGAGGGAGGGTTTCCAAGAATAAACCAAGTTGGATTACCTAGCGACTCCAGACACTTAAAAGAGGTCTAGAGGAACAATTCACAGCAGTTTACTTTTCTGATTTTGAACCAAATATTTGGCCATTTTTAAAGAAATGCTGAATACGGTATAAATGGTATTTGAATTGGAAAAAAAATTGTCTGTTTTCTGTCCTGTAAAGCTGTCTCGGGTACCAACGTCCTCAGTAAGGTTTTCTAGACCCACTTGGTTAGAACACTGATATATTCTCAGGCATATAGCAGTAATGACATAGCTCAACTCTACTTGTCTATGGATTTTGATAACGGGTTACATAGGTGGGGATTTAAATCCAAACTAAACGTGTTTAGCTACCTTTTTTGTATCATGCAAACTTCCTTTTAACTGTCATGCATTTTTCTAGTAATAGCTCTTCAAGTCTGCAATAAAAAATGGCCTCCAATAAAACCACATTGGTAAGTTAATGAAAACCTAAAATATGTAAGGATCTAACTCAAATTTTTTTCCCAAAAATTATAACTCTGCATCTTGGCGGTTGAGAAATTTACATCCACTTATATTCTGCAGTTCCCTCCTTCCCCAATGTTATGAAAACCAGGGACAAAAATGAAATTACATTGCAATACTTATTGACTTGGCTTAATAGTGTGTTAATTATAAGAGCCTAATCTTGGGAGAGTAGTACAAGTATGAATGTTACCAAGTGTATTTATCTTGAAATAAAAAATACACAAATTTACGTAACATGGAAGAATATAAGCATAGACAAAGCAATTAAATCCAGGTTGATTGGTATAGTATTTACATTAATCACTACTGAATTCCAGAAAAATTAAATATTTTTAGTATTGCCCAATTTAATGAAGAGATACCTTAACACTTACATTGGGGCAAAAGTCATTGAATCTTTCAAATCACGTTGGTTATTTTGTCATTTTGACAGTCATTCTAAAAATATAGAAGGACCTTAAATTTAAATCATTGCTGGGTTTTTTTAATACACAATTTCATATATGTTCTAGAAGGAGAGAGAGTAGATAATCTGGAACTTATGAGCAGTTACATATTTTTTCTCTCCAGTAGTTTATTGACCCCAAAGTTTGCATATGCTTCATGAAAAGTTCTGCAAATGTGTAAAGACATACATATATTCGGCCATGTCAAGTTACAAGTTTTTTAAAAAGCACTGGAATATTCAAATAAAAGTCATGAAATTCAAAGTTATGGTTCCCACAGTATTTATCGCATTAATGATAATTGCAGGCATATAAAGGTGAGTGGTAACATCTAAATAAATCACTCGGTTTTGGCTTGTGCATTCTCACTTTGGATTCCATGCTAAAAAGGACAAGTTGCGTTTTTTTGATTTGTGCCATTATCAGATTGCACATTTAAATGAAATAATCTGGGAAACATTGAAATATAAAGTCTCTCTGGTGAGTCTGTGGCACAAATGATTCTCATCAAAGCTATCAATGGAAAAAGCACAAAGCATCTTCCCTGCCCCCTTCAGGATTGAACTGTCTTTTGGATTCCAGAATCTGTAAACCAAAGTATATAATTGAATTGGCTTTACAGTCACCTGTGTCCAAATAGTGGCTGAGAAAAGAGCTAGCTGTGCCTAATGCTTTGAGGATAAATATACTAAAAGGAAATAGATTTTTCTATTTGAATTAATTGCTTTTGTACACGAGTATTTGACTTTTTATTTTAAAATGATTTAATTAGTGTCAGATGTGTGCCATAACTTAAATGCAAAAGTAGGTGAATTTTCCTTTTAAAAAAAATAGCACTTTGAAGTTAGCTTATGAATGCTATTATTATATATTTCATTTTTTATACTTTTTTTTATTAGGGTTTATCCTTTTAATTTCCTGTGTTTATTTTTGTCATCATTTTTATTCTGTTAACCTCTTACTTTCATGGACATAGCACTTTTATCATTTAGGATCAGTATCTAATAAGCTTTTGTCCACACCAGTATTTCTCACTCTTCCCGCTGTTGTTCTTACCTTCCTTATACTATACAGAGGCAGAAAACTGTCTGACAGGTTGCAGTATCCAAGTATTTTAACTAGTGAAAATTGTAAAACCTGACTTGGCAATGGTATCCAACAAAGTCAGATATTTGCTGCATCTTTTAAAAATACCAGAGGATTTTTATTTCTTATATATGTATGCACATACCTTTAATGATTACATAGTTTTATTGTCCTTTTGCAATCTTATGGCATTGCTGTTAACCTTTTTCTTGACAGAGCCTGCATGCTCTGTTTAGGGATGACTTTGGTGACTATGCAATTAAGATTTTTTTTTTAATAGTACCTGTTTTAAGATGAAATGATAATGAAATAAGCATAACATTTGGGATTCCCCCTCCCTTAGTCTTTACTAATTGACCAGTTTGATTTTTAACATCCATTTTTAGTCCTCTTGTAACAAATCTGAGTTATTGGAAAATAACTAGTTGAGCTTGGTCTCCTGCTTTTCTTAAATATAGTTTTTTACAATTAAACTAAGTTAAAACTTGTTCAAAGTGAATTTTGTTGTCTACCAGTTTAGACTCTTAAGAAACCAAAAAGATAGGATTTTTTCACAGAATTAAAATGATCCAGCATTTTGGCCTCCTCAAATGACAGCATTATAGATTTGTTCCAAGTGGTCGGTAATATTAACCAACAGAGATTATGAAAAATAACCTTTTCTTTTTTTAACCTATTCATGGTTTCCTTCGTTGATCCTGCTATTGATATCAGGATTCTGAACTATGTTTTTGTTTTTATTCTTAACAGTTATTTTTTTTCCTGTATTGAGATTTCTAACATTGGTGTTTGAATCGACAAAGCAGGTATTATGTTTAGGGACTATAGTTTTAAAAGGTCTGTGGTTCAGTTAGTGAGACCTGTCACTGCTACTCTCTTCTGTGTCATTCTCTAATACCTTCTAGTTGTGGCTGTGTTGTCATTAAAATGAATAAAAAATCTAAAAAATTTGGTGTTGTAGACAACATACAAAAAAGACAACAGTATTTTTTACATAATGTTTTTTTTTATTGTATTATTTCAGTGGTGAATGATTGGTTTAAGCTAAACCAACAGAATTAAGCATTCCTTTATTTTATTGTTGACTTTTATCTTTTCAGATGGTGTCTACCCTGGGATAAAAGTAAAAATTTAGATATCTAATGCAACAATAACATAAGCAATTTAGTATTTTAAATGTACTCAAAAATAAAATAGAAAAGATGTTTAATTCTCTTTCGTTTTTAGCAAAAAATGGGAAAGAAACAAAATGGAAAAAGTAAAAAAGTTGAAGAGGCAGAGCCTGAAGAATTTGTGGTGGAAAAAGTACTGGACCGACGCGTCGTGAATGGGAAGGTGGAATATTTCCTGAAGTGGAAGGGGTTCACAGAGTAAGAAACTTCAATGCTTTCATTATGTATTTAACTGCATTTATGTGGCATTTAAAATTTTGTGTATATCCTGAAGTCTTTTTTGGTTTTCTCATAGGTTTCTTTAAATTTAAAGATGCCTTAATCTAAGGTAGCTTGTTTGTTTGAGATCTGTTTAAAAAGGACCAATCTTTAGCCTACAGTTGCAACCAAGCAGAGTTCAGACTAGTTGATTACCTTAGAGAGTCAAATTTATAGAATTAGTAGAATTTTGGGGACAATACATTTTAATGTACTTAGATATTGCTCTAGTTAGAATATTTAATCTACATTTTTTCCCTACATACAGAAGGCACTAAAAGACATGGAAGCTCTATAACAGACCAGTGGGTCTTAAACAGGAGTGCTCATCATGATCCGGTCTTATACTAAGCTTACTATATCTTAATCTTTAAGAGGTAGAGTCTGGGCATTTTTCATGCTCCCTGGTTTCTCTTGTTGCTTGTTACTAATTGTTCTCATAACCATTCTATAATGTTAGCTGTCTTGTGAATAACTTACATGCAGAAATTATACTTTTATGTTTCTAATGTACTAATCTGCTGGGATTCTTCTGCCTTACACCACAAAAACAGCAAAGCTCCACAGACAGCAACTATTGAAAATGGATAGGAAGGGATCGACAAAAATTTCTGAGCATGGTGGAGACGGGAAGTATGATGGTCAAATAATTAGGCTTCAGATATCTGTTACATACTACTTCCACCACCACTCAATTAGATTTAACCAGTTTGCCAAAGAATTGCTAACCTTCATGTGGTATTCAGTTGATTTTTGTTGTTGCTGGTTGGTTGGTTTTTTTATCACATGAGACAGTAAAAGCTGTCTTTAAGTCTTACCTATTAAAACTTTAAGACTTTAACTCCTTTTCTCCTTTTTTTCTCCCCAAACTTAAGGCCACTAGTATGATTAAGAGAACCCAGTATGTTCAGTGTAATGTATTAGATGATATAGAAAGCTCTAATGAAAATAACACTACAGGATGGAGGCTTCACTTCAGCTCTTTTGTCCACCACCCTTTAATATAGGTTTGCCAATTTTGGATCTCAGAATATCAACAGACCATGTTGTAACCAGGAGTTAATAGCAGCTCTCCCAGCACCTCTAAAATGATTAGTCATTTTATCTTGTGTAAAGGCTGTTTGGATCTGAGCACACAAAGTTAGTAAGCCTATCACTCGTGAAGGATGATCTTATTTTCACATTTCGTAATTGATATTTGTTTTCTTTGCAGCCTTTCTGATGTACTATCTCAGTCTTATATCAGAGTTTGGCAAATTTTTTTCCCTAAAGACAATATAGTAAATAAATAGGTTTTGTGGTTCATAGGTCTCTACGAATGTAGTATAAAGCAACAATAGACAATATGTTAAACAAGTGAGCATAGCTATGTTCTGATAACACTTGGTTTGAAATAGGAATTTTATTAATTTTCATTTTGAAATTTTTCTCAACCAATTAAAAATGTAAAAAACATTCTTACTATAAAAGGTGGGATTCGACTTTTGGGTTGCCAGCATCAGTTTTATATCATTTCCCAATTTGAGCACTGAGCAGAAATTGAAAGTAATGTCACATATTTGAAGATGCCTCAAAACTATGTTTTAAAACAGTATTAGAGGTCCCGACCATAGGCATATTCTGATTGCCCTGGTAATGTAATTTGGGGATGGAAATCTGCATTTTAAAAAAGCCATTTCAGAGAAATTCTGAAGTATATTTTCTCTATAACTTGGAAAAATATTAACTCTAATTCTGCTAGAATCAGGTTCAGTTCACTTAGAGGTGATATAGCAGATTGCCCCCTTAGGTAGGGTAGGGGCTGTGAAAGAAGACAAAGGGAAGTATGAGCAGGTTGTCTCAAAAGAATGAGGGATAGGAGGAAATGGTTACCATCTGTAGTACAGAGAACTTTTTCAGATATTAAAGGGATCTGAATTATGGTGATGAGTCATGTTTAATACAATGAACCTTTTTTTTAACTGAACACAGTGCTGACAATACTTGGGAACCCGAAGAAAATTTAGATTGTCCAGAGTTAATTGAAGCATTTCTAAATTCTCAAAAAGCTGGTAAAGAAAAAGATGGTACAAAAAGAAAATCTTTATCCGACAGTGAGTCTGATGATAGCAAATCAAAGAAGAAAAGAGATGCTGTAAGTATAAAATATTGCCCACTAAACTGACTTTTTGTAAAAGGTTGATTGCTTGATTTTTTAAATGTTTTTAGGGTGCTTTAAAAGCCTTTTCTAAATGTTTGATATTTGAGACAAAAAGGATAGGCATGGTTTCAGCTTATATTTTATAAATGTACAGTTAAGTACTTATACCACTTAAAGTGGTGTGCTAGGGTTATTGGGTAGATTCATGGATATGGTCCCCAATCACACAATTTTCTGTGATCAAGACTAGCAGTCCTAAGAACAAAGAAAACTATCATTACATGCTAGAAATCCCTTGCAATACAGCAAAAACAATCCACATAGCACATCCTGATTATAGAAAATTAGTGGCATTGACCACCAGAAAATACTTTAGCATATAATATTTGTATCATCAAAGTATAACAAACAATATGTTGATTTCAAAGAATATAATCTTTGATAATACATTGTTTTTATGTTTTATCAGCATAAATTGAGTCAGTTGGTTTATTCACTACTTGTGTATTTTGATCTGGTCTTTGCTTCACTGGTGTCTCTGTGGCTTTGGGCAAATCTCATAACTCCTTGCTTCTACCCTCAACTTCAAAACACATTATACTTGACCTGCCTACTGGCCTAGTATGGCAATTTGGGAAAGGGTCTTTGTCCCGAATTAGTATCTAGGCTTGGGGAATAAACATACAGTAGAGATATTGATTGATAATGTCTTTGAATTTAAATTTGATCATTTGAACTAGATGGCAAGTACTTTTACAGATAGTCCATTAAATCTTCATGACATCTCTGTTAAGATTATAGGTATTATCCCCATTTTACAGATGAGAAACAGAGGTTGGCTACAAATTTGGTTCTGGATATTTTAGCAGCCAAAGCAAAAAATGTTAATCAGTATACAATAGTCCCCTCATATCCACGGTTTCAGTTACCTGTGGTCAACTGAGGTCTGAAAATACTAAATTTCCCCAACCTTCGACATTGTCTGTTCCTGACATCCGACCATCGACATCATCATGGCTCAGTGATCCGGGATCACCCGAAGCAGTTGATCCTTCTTCTGAGGTATCATCAGAAGGTCAATAGTAGCCTAATGCTACATCACAATGCCTACGTCATTCATCTCATCACATAGGCATTTTATCTCACATCACAAGAAGATGGGTGAGTGTAGTACAATAAGATAATTTTGAGAGAGACAGACCACATTCACGTAATTTATATTGTTGTAATTGTTCTTTAATTAATTTCTTACTGTGCCTAATTTATAAGTTAAAATTTATTATAGGTATGTATGTCTAGGAAAAAAATCAGGGTTCAGTGCTATCTGCAGTTTCAGGCATTCACTGGGGGTCTTGGAATGTATACTCTGCAGATAAGGGGGGAGTGCTGTACATAATTTAAAAGTCAGCCACATGCTCAACTGAAGCAATAACAATAGTTATTGAGTTATCCTGCATTTAGCCCTTACATTGTGCCAAGAAGTGTTCTAAATAACAACTTAATTTGCATGTCAGATAACTGTGAAATGTCTGAGAAATTGTATAAGTATTCCTATTTTATAGATAACCTGAACCACAAAGAGGTTAACTTGCCCAGAGCCACACAGCTAGTAAAGGAATCTGACTCCAGAGCCTTGGATATTGATGTAAAAGGCCAGTAGGGAGAAAGGATTTGCTGATCTAACCAGTACTTAAACTTTTTTAGTCTCCAGAACATTATTGAGGGTAACAAAGAACTTTTGTTTATATGGGTTATACCTATCAGTAACTATAGTAAGAGTTAAAATAGAAGTTTCTAAGATATTTGTGTACTCAGGTAAGAATGACAAAACCTATTCTGTTTTATTCATAACTTTTCATGAAAAATAAAGTGTGAAGAGTGGCATTTTACATTTTTGCAGATCTTTCCAGTGTCTGGGCTTAATAGAAGACACTTTGTATTTGATTTGTTGTGTTATGTTTGGTGGAAGTATATGAAGGTAATCTAAAGTCACGTACATAAAAAGAGGGAACCTTTCAGATAATAGACACTCCCAAAAGATCTCAGGAATTCCCGGGAGTCCTCAGACCATACTTTGAGAATCACTGGTTTATACTAAGTATTTTATAAGGTTTTCTGTCATTCAAATTGATTATAATACTGATTAGTCTGAGTTTTAAAGTTTTACTATTTTATTGTTTGTGTTTTTGTATGTGCTTTAAATTTGTGGGTAATTTAGACTAATTCCTGGAAGTAATTTGAAATGTTAGTTTTCAAAGATTTATAATTATTAATTGATTACAGTTACCAGAAATAAAGGGATTAAAATGTCTCATGGTTCAGAATACTTTTAGATATCCAGGTTTGTATTTTTCTGCATTTAAGGTTAACGGAAATTAAGATGTGTTTTAGTACTAAATATGGGCTCTGCTTTAGTTGTTTCTGTTTCACTCTTAGAAGGTTTTTATTTAAAAGCTACATATGAAGAAAAATTGAAACTTAATATTATTCGTTTGCTGTTTGGAAAAATGAATGGAAATGTTCATGTAGTAATCATTTAACCTCTCAACAGGCTGACAAACCAAGAGGCTTTGCCAGAGGTCTTGATCCTGAACGAATAATTGGTGCCACAGACAGCAGTGGAGAATTAATGTTCCTCATGAAGTGGTAAGTGTACGGGCGATGGCTGTTAATGTTATAAAGTACGAATTGATGGGCATGTTTTTTAAAAATTTGTGAGGCTTTATCTAGAAAAGGTTTTATAGTTTCCATCATAGAGAATAATTATCTGCTGAAAGGATGATTCTGGTTACTTTTGCTAATGATGTTTCAAAGCAAAGACTGGCAAACTGGCCTGTTTTATAAAATGAACTTTTATTGGAATACCAGCACAAGTGGCACAAAACCCTCCTAAAGCACTTAAATAACCGTTGGTTAAGTTACGATTTCTTAAATGAACAATGCTCAGTTGACAAAAAGGGTTAAAACTATTAACTGAATTTTTTTTTCTTTTTCCTCACAACAGGAAAGATTCAGATGAGGCAGATTTGGTGCTGGCAAAAGAGGCAAATATGAAGTGCCCTCAAATTGTAATTGCTTTTTATGAAGAGAGACTAACTTGGCATTCTTGTCCGGAAGACGAAGCCCAATAATTGTTTGCAGTGCTTTTTATATATATTTATATATATATATAAAATCTGGGTCTTGGTTTTTTGATTTATTAGTGTGAAGAAATAACTACATTCTAATGAAAATCAAGCTTGACATGTTTGTTTTGAAGTAGTATTGGGGGAGTTATTGGGGGGTGGTTTTGCATCTATAACACTGGTTACTTTGAACAGAAGCTTTCTGTAGTTGCTTTCTTTATCAGAAAAGAATATTTGATACCATGGTATACTTTTTCCTCTGCATTAGATAAGTCTTTCTAAATGTTAGGGGAAATCTCCATTATCATTTACTCAGTCAGAATTTGAGTTTAACTCATGTATGCCTACGGGGGATCATCTGGGTTTTATTTTATTTGGAGATTTTTGGTGTGTATACATACAAAACATGTAAATGTTTTTCTTTTTTTTAAAAAAAAAAAACATTTACCAAAAACAAAAACAGCATTTCACGACCATGGATTAAGTCCACTTTTCTGGGATGTCATCGTTTTCAGCAACCTGAGAAACAAATCACTTCAAGTTAAATTGAAATTTCCCCCAAAGCTTTAACCTTTGAAATTAAATAATTTGTAATTAATTGGGCAATTTAAATATGTTAAGCAGTTAAAATTGGACAATTTTAAAAGCAGCCTTATCAGACTCCATATCTACAATCATATAAATTCAAATTTAATTTGCAAAACCCCCCTTTTAAAAGGAAATTTTGTCATTACCAACAACCTCCCACCTAAATGAGAAAACTAGGCAAATCCTGGTGTGTTGTAATTAGGCAAATAAGACTTATTTAAAGGTTCCTTCTGGTGAACCATTCCTTTACAAAATGTTGAAATCCTTGTGCTATATTGACTAAAAGATCAGGATTCATGGACTGTGTATAAGACTTCGTTCATGGAACGAAGGGTAGAAATGGTTAGAGACTTGGCAGTTTAGGACCTGCTGGAATAAATGGGTGAAAAAACTTTTGTAATCTAAACTTTTGACCTGCATGTTTTTCTTTATCCCAGCTCATTCCTTACATGTAAGCTCAATCTCAGTATTTGGGTTACTGGTTCAGCAGAAGCCAGGAAAAAACAATAACTTTGTAGTAATGAGAATATTATCCAGCTGTATATTGTTTACTTTATTGTAAATACTGGTAAACAGTGGTCAATAAATAGTTTTATATTCCTTTATGTGATCAGACTTTTTCTTTATCTCGTCTTTATAGTAAAAGTGTAAATACCCACACACATTTCCACAAAAATATTTTCTTGTGAGGCATTCGCTTCATTAAAGTAGTACTTTATTACTTAGAATCTACTTTGTTAAAAGTGCCATCTGAAAAAATATATTCTGATAGGACTGATGCTGTAGTGCTAAGACATATTTCTACTAATTTCCAAAGTCTACACAGAAATTTCACAATATATACGTTGAGTTATATTGTATACCTGAAAACAGTGTTTATATGTCAGTTATACCTCATTTTAAAAAAGGAAGCCGTATCTATGCTGTTCATTATTTCTTACTGTGTTGTATTAGTTTCTTATTGGTGATGTGAAAAATTGCCACAAACTGAATTGCTTAAAACAGTACAAATTTATTGTCTTAACAGTTGTGGAGGTCAGAAGTCCAAAATCAGCCTCACTGGGCTATAGTCAAGATGAAGTGTATATGTGTGAGGCGCTTCAAACAGTGCTTTAGTAGTCAGCATGCATTTATTGATTCAAATAGGGGCTATTGTATGGAGGTTCCCAAACTTAAGCAGTTGCTGGGTATGAGCACTTAGGTTGTAAGTATAATTTAGTCAACATTCTTATTCTTACACATAATGTATAGTGATGCTTGAATAAATATGGATTCCCAGAAATTAGTGAAGTCAAATTTGTACTGATTTATCTCCATCAGAAGCCATTACCCCATGTCCTCACTTGTACCATAGATTGATTATGCTGATCTATTTTTAACCAATTTAATGGCATCTTGTTTTAATACACGTCATATTTTTGTTGAGCATTCTTTTCAGGTTAATGACCACATTTTATCTATAAATTGCTGTAAAAAAAAAATCGGCTGCTTTTCAGAAAGTTTCCATGTTGGGAGACCAGAACACCTATGTGCACAAACTCCACAGGGACAGAAGCTTCTTGCTTCAGTATCTCACCCTATCTCTTCATCTGGCTGTTGATTCA
Source organism: Eidolon dupreanum (assembly GCA_028627145.1). Lineage (NCBI taxonomy): Eukaryota > Metazoa > Chordata > Mammalia > Chiroptera > Pteropodidae > Eidolon > Eidolon dupreanum. The sequence goes on along the minus strand of CM053514.1, from coordinate 9,437,024 downwards.
TATCCTTAAATATCTTTTGTAGTTGATAATCTAGTGAGTAGAACAAGATTTCGTGAGTTCTATGAGCCATTGTAGTAAATTAAACCCAAGGAGGGGGTCGTAGGGCCCAGGAAACAACCTGGACCTGCCTTTGACATTCTGAGTTGGGTACGGGAGTGTCGCTGGAACATCTGGTTGGTAGCAGATCAGTCAGAAACAGCTAACAATCCAGGCTGACGACTGGCATCTGAAACAGGGCAGTCTTGGGGTCTTATGGAACTAAGCCCTTTACCTGTGGATGCCGATTCTAACTCTGGGAAGATAGTGACAGAATTAAGTTGAATTCTCAGACACCCTGCTGACATCCAGGAATTGTCTTGCACATATTTTCTCCCACTCTGTATTTTGACTTGATTTGTACCTTTTTGTCATACTAAATTTTTTCTTAATGTGGTCAACTCGTCAGTCTTCCTGTCTTGTTTAAAAATACCTTTTCCATCCCGAAGGTGAAGTTATGTGGATTTTTTTTAAAAAATTTTCATTGAGTCATCTTTATAGTGAGGTCTTTAAGATTTTGTTGTCTATTGTGAAGATTTTCTGATTTTTATTTCCCAGTGTGGATGGCAGTATCACTGTGAAGCAGAGGTGTTGGCAGCAAAATTTCCTTAATCCTACGGATCAAAGATAAAACTGACTTTTTTTTCATAAAGGGCCTGGAACCTGTTCAAATAATTATTGGTTTGGCAAGATCCTTGGGTTTAATACTGTTAAGAACAGAAGAAGACAGTGACCTGGAGTTTATTATCAATAAACTACTTTAAAAACCTGAAGTCTTAATATTGTAATCCCTCAATACCAACCCCACCCCAATGCTTTTGTAACTGAAAACTGATGTACCTTGTTTATAAACCAGAAATCCGGTTCTTGATAATTCTGACAGGACCTGATACTTCACAGGGTGTTCATGTAGTAAAATACTGTGCACAGAAATAGGTATGAAAATCAGTAAGGGGAAGTAGTCCTTCAAGGTAACTATTAAGACATTTAAAAGTATCGTCTCCCATCCTTTTAAGTGCCCAAACCTTAAGTAGGCAATGAAGATATATGTTGGAAAGGAAAATGCGAGGAAATCATGAGTTTGAGCTTGATCATTATATTTTAATTATCTAGTTCCCTCACACAAGGAACAGCTCGGATTGTTGTTGTTGTTGTTGTTGTTGTTGTTGTTGTTGTTTTTAACCCCACCAGACTCCTAACCAGGCTCATATATACTGGCTACATTCTCCTAGAAAGCTAATGAATAGTGCTTAATTTACTTTAAAATTTCTGTGTGTATGTGTTTTAATAGGTAATGCTGAATGGCTGTCTTACATTTTATGTTTACAATATACATTGTTTTATTAAACCAATGTGAAAATTGGGTATCAAACAAGAGAGAAGAATCTAATGTCAAGTGAAATATGAATATGTGTATTTGTATGTAATCTATATAATACTTGGACCCTTTTATCTTTTGCTGAATAAATGAAGTTGTACTTTTGAATATTCACTGAACAACAGGAACAATTTTAATATCTTAAAGCTCCAACAACTGATTGGGTAGAATCAAGGAAGTCATAGTATGGGCCAACCTATCTTGTTTAATACTTCGTAGCTTGATCCCTCTTCAAATACTGCACTTTTCTGATCTATGGTGATAATTAACATATCGATTAAGAGAATAATTAAGGGTGGGAATTGAGGGTTGTTGGGTTTTTGGTGGTATTTTGTGTGTGTGTGTGCTAAGAATTTACATTGAAAGATTTCTGCAGACAATCATATAAGTCACCTGGAGAAATACAAAATTCTATTCATTTGGAGTCTTTATTTTTCCCATTATAGCTCATTTTTGCTATAAAAGCTAATGTAATGAAACTCTCCATGAGCACACATAAGAAATTGTCAGTTCCTAGAAGAAATACCTAACAGTTGTTGACTACTAGGTGTTTTTCATACTTTATCTCATTTAATCCTCAAAACAGTCCTCTAGGATGGATATGATTAACCCCATTTTACAGGTGAGGAAACCAGGGCACAAAAAGGTTAAAGAAGGTCAAGTCCATTTGCATGAATTAGGATATTAGCCATGGGAATAAAGAAGACAGGTTTGAAGACAGGGTTTTGTCTATAATAGCTGCCCAATATGTGTTTGTAGAATAAAGTGATTTGGGATATAAAATGAGAAAATGTATAAGTTAGGAAGAAGGATCCAGAATGACTCCAAGTTTTTATTTCATCATGAATGAGTAAAAATGTCATTTAGTGAGGGAAGAGAAACAAGTTTGAGGTTGAAGATATTAAAGGTTTTGGAGACACTTAGGTTAAGTATTCCTCTGGTTTATTACAGTTGACCCCTGAGCATCTCAGTTTGAATTGCACACAGGTTCACTTATATGCCATTCCCCCCCCCCCCAATAAATACTTGTACTGTTTTTGGTCTGCAGTTGGGGGTCCACAGATGCAGAGGGCCAACTATATGCATTGATCTACACCATTTTATATATGGGACTTGATTTGTACCCTCGAGAGCCCTTGAACCAATTCCCTGTGGATACTGAGAAACAAATTTTGGGGGGTCAAAAGTTACATGCTTATTTTTGACTGCAGTGGTGGATGTGTTGTTCAAGGGTCAACTGTACTTAGTATTCCTACAACACATATTACGTAATTTGGCCAAAAGTCAGAGATCCCCAACTCAAACTTGCTTTGCTAAGGGAAATTATTCACTGTTCTAGAGACAGAATAACAGTGGTTTGGGGCACTGGCTCTGGAGTTTGACCTCAAGGGTTTGAATCCCAGCTAAGCTATTCGTTGCAGTTACTTAACCTCCCTTTGCCTTTACGTTCTCATCTACAAAACTGAGAGAATAATAATAATGATATTTATCTCATGGGATTTTTCAGGGTTAAATGAGAAGTATGAAAAACACCTAGAGCTGAATGTCTAGTAGTTAATAAGGACCAGATGAATATTATTACCAGTCTCTAGCATAAGCCTTGACCGGAACCCTGGACTGGCATAACCCCATGACTTGCCATCTCTGGTTGTTGGCTCCCTTCTCTGGAGACGATCTCCACAAATTAAAAACAGAAGTTCTGGCAGCTCCCAAATCCCCAAGTCTGCCTCTAAAGAGATACTGAGTTTTTCTCTTTGCTGTGCAATTCAAAAATCCTCTAAGAGATCTCTGATTGTCCTGGCTTAGGTCAGATGCCCTTCTAATTATCAACTCTTACCAGAAGTGTGGAGAAATGTGATTGGATCAATCAGCAGAAGAGTGTTTTCCAGAAAAAGGTGGATGTTTTATATAAACAAAATGTATAGCTAATGTATAGAATTTTGGCCAATTCAACATGCCTTCTTAAACTAACCTTTGTTCTCACTTTTTAGAGAAATTCTAATGTGAATATTTTCAGTGTCCTGAAACATTCTAGACTGTCTTACCAAATCTACTTCTTTTCTAATGAAGATAGAAATCTGCTCTTTTCCTTAAATTTAAGAATTGGGAGAAAAATTGACTTAGGAGAGCATGATAAGAACATTGATATTTAAAGCTACTCTTGTAGTTCCATGAATGCATAATTTTCACTTCTTAAAAATAAAACCACCACATATGGGGATGTGAAAAACAGCATAGGTAATATAGTCAATAATGTTGTAATAACTATGTACTAGGTGGGTACTAGAGTAATTGGGGGAGGGGAGGTCACTATAAATTATACAAATGTCCAACAATTTTGCCATACACCTGAAACTAATATAAAAATTTTTTTTTAAATAAATAAACCACAGATTCAACCTCTCATCCTTATTCAGTTCTGCATGTTAGCCTCTTAAGAAAATAATGACACTGAAACTAATATTAAGTGACCTTTTATAGCAATCTTTTTTTAAAATCGTATTTCAGTGTCTAAGGATGAAGCTCAATGGTATCCACCAACTCCTGCCTATTCTTCTCGTGCATTTATTAGATACTACTAATTACCTAATTTAATATCCTGAATTGGTCATTCTGGTATATTAAGCTAATATTTTTAGAGCTCCAAAACCATTTTTAGTGTCTCAAAGCCCTAACCCATTTTAGTAAGGAGAGGGAGGAGAGAATCAAATGAGAAGAGAAATGTGCAAATACCCAGGGGAAAAGTCTAGATGAGAATGGCCATTGGGAAATTCAAGAATTAAATCAGTAAGCCAAAGAAGATAGATCCAACATTCAGGATCCATGCTGCCACTTCACAAGGCCTTTTTGGTACTTAAGTAACTGAATTCCTTTAGATAGATCCCAAGATGGACTCACTTCATAGTGAATTCATCCTTCTAGCGAATAGTGTCACAATGAGTTTCCTGTTATACTTTCTCACTCCTCCAGTCTCTTTAGCTTTAGGTTAAGCAAGCTGCCCTGTGGTGAGTGGTCCTATGGAGACTGAAGCTAACAGCCAACAGCTAGTGAGGAGCCGAGGGCTGCCAACAACTTCAGAGGAATGGTAAGTTATGGCACAGATATATTATGGTCTCAAGGCAGCCATTTGAAAGAGTTTTGAAGAAGCATATTGAAACTGGGAAATATGTATACATGCTAATGTAGAAGTAAACCTATATAGTATTACACCATTTTTATGTAAGATATGTAATGCAATACTAAGTAATATGCATTAAAGGAGAAAAAAAGGCTTGCATAGAATTTTAGCAGCATGTTTCAAAATTTTAAGTGATGTCACTGGGAGGTGAGATTATAGGAGAGTTTTTTGGTGTGACTGGTAGAGTAGGAAATGTTTCCTCAGAGAATAGCATAATTGGTAGATTTTGGAGTTAAAAATCCTAGCGGTGCCACTTAATGAGTATGTGATTTTTGGCAAGTTAATTAACCTTTACCCCATTATGTTATAGTTTCCTCATCTGTAAAATGGGGATAATCAACTGCCCAATACAGCAGTAGCATTAAATGCCTCCTCTAATATTTTTGGAAATAGATTGAAAATCAATCATAAATATGTAAAATCAATTAAAGTCTCTGAGGCTTATTTTCTTTTAATTAAGAAATGAGGACAACAATGCCTATCTCTCCTACTTTGCAGGGGGGCTTTAAAAATCAAATGAAAGAATAAGAAAACATCTTTAAAAGTGTCAACATTTTAAAATGATAAATCTACACATTATGAAACAGCATGGAAAAATGTTTTCAAAATAAGTGAGCAAGGCTACATCACATGCTTGCACCTACATGCTAAAGACAATGATATCACACAGGTGCTGGGGTAGGACAATAAGTGATATTTATTACAGTACTTTATTGAGATATAATTTAAATATGATAAAATGCATAAATCTTAACTGTGCAGCTCACTGACTTTTCACGTATGTGTACAACTCTAGGACCATCATCCAGATCAAGACAGAGAACACTTCCTTCTTCCTATAGAGTTTATCTATGCCGGTTTCTAACCAATCCTCAGCCCGCATCACAGAGGTAATCACGATTCTGACCTTCAGACAAGATCATTTAAACAATAATGTTAAATTTTTTTAAGTGTTGTTTATAAATCCATTTGAGAACATCTGAAGTAGAACCTGAAGTCCTGGGTTCATATCCGAGGTTGGCCCTGTACTAACCGTGGCCTATGCAGAAGTGAAAAGTGCTTTTTGTGTCTCATAGTCCGCATTTGTTTAATGGGAATAAGAATTGTTCCTTGGCCTGCAGGGTTGGGGGAAATGAAAAGTGCCATAAGTATTGTCTGTGTATGTTCCCTGCAGTAGTTAGTGTTCCAGGGCCTGGACGTTCTGGGTTTGGATCTCTGTTGTCCCACAATCTAGCTGAGAGTTCTTGGTCAACTTTAATCTATCTCTTTCTCAATTTAATCATCTGTAAATTGAACACCTTGATGTTTTCAGAACATACAACGCTCTGAGAAGGACATAAGAACCTGCATGCAGAAAGATTTTGAAAGCTGTTAAATAGCATTACCCAGACCTAGGACACTATTCTGAATACTGGCAGGCCTTTTCAGGTCATTGGTTTAAACGCTTTTGGAAACAAACTCAGAGGACCTCAGATACAGAAAATTAGCAACAGAACTAAAATCAGAATTTAGGCTAGGGCTTTGTGTCACCTCCAGGTCTGACCTTCATGCTACCAGACATTTCTCCTCATAGCTATATAATTTATAAAAGGATAATGAAAGCATAAAATACTCTATGGAAACCATTGTCAAATTTTCTTTCAATGATCATTTTTTTTTAAAACAACTACTTTATCTCAGAGACTACATAATTACTTTCTATTATCTTGTCATCACATACTTTTAAGCCAACTTGGTGTCATCTATATCTGTGATAACAGGTTCCAGTGCCTACTTCTGCCTTCACCATGGGAACATGGAAAAACACAAGCATAATTGAGAGAAAATTCCCCAGAAGACTGGATTTAATACAAAGTAAAAAGATAAACTTGGCAAAGATAATAGTTATTAGTATAAACACCTTCATAATGAGAGCTAAGTGGAAACAGTATTTATAGTATGTTATTAAAAGCAAAGCAGGAAAAGTCGTGCTCAGAAGCATTTCTAACAGAACTATTTCTTTCAATACCAAAGGTAATTCTTATTCATTCTAAAAAAGAAATGAATTGAAATGCAGAAAAATTTTAAAATTCACTATATGAATATTTTGATAAGTATCTTCAATCTTTTTCATACATATTTTTTAAAATCTTACAATCAATCATATTAGATATAAGTTCAGCTGTGTAAGAACTATAACTTTTAAAATTGTTCTATATAATTGAACTTAACATTTTTTTCTAGCCCCCTTCCACCTAGGGTAGAAATTAATCTTAGTCAATTGAATGTTATTCTCCTTTCACCGCTCAGGGTTGAGGTGGGGTGGAGATGCAGGGAGAAAAGAGAAAGCTAGTGTCTGGTTTGAGCTCATTTTCATCTATCAATACTACATTTTTTACCTTTGAATCTTAAAAATATTTCTCTTTCACTGAGATAATGACTACCATAGACTGTACAAGAAAGAGCAAATGGTACTAGGAACCCTTTTTTAATACTCAAAAGTATAATTACTTTTTTTTTGGCTGTATAGTATTCCATCACATGGATATTACAATTTATTTACCTTCTTTTATTAGGCACTTTAATAAGAATTTTTATTTACTTTCTTAGTACAGATTCCTTCAAGTGAGATTGCTACATCACACGGTATGCACATTTTTAAGAATTGTGAAACCTAATGCCAAACTCTCCTCATAAAGATTCCAGGAATTTACAGTTCCATCATCCATATAAATTATCATTTATTCATAAATTCTATGCAATATGGATTTCCTTTCAAAGTTGAAGTAAATCAACTTGATGAAGTAAATAAAATTGATATATATAAATTTAAAAAATTAAGCAGTACCAAAGTCCAATCGATAGACATTTTCTCCCTGCTTTCCACTGCTTAGTCAATATCTTTTCAGGACATTTTCAGATAGCAAGTGGAGATAGATAGATGATAGATGGATAGAGAAGAAAGAAAGTTAAAAAAAATAGGAACAGAAACACTATTTTTATAAACTTTTTTAATCTAATATATTATAAACAGTTATTCATTCAGTAAATATTTATGGACTATCTACTATATGCCAAACATTGTTTTATATACTAGATATTTCTCCATGTCAATAAACAATCATTTTGTTGGGTGTATAGTATTCCACTGTGTAATACACCACTAATAAGTAACCAATCCTCTATTATTATCATTTAAAGTTACATTTAATCATTGTACAACCATCTTTGTATACTTGGATTATTTTCTTAAATTTCCAGGGAAGGAACACTGAGGCAAAAGACAGGTATATTAAAAATGTTAATACATATTCCCAGATTTATCCTCAGAAAAGATGGTTAATTTCAACAATAGGGTATGAGAATTCTTGTTTCTCAGCATCTTTACCAAAATGGGTACTCTAGGTCATTTTAATTTTTGCTGATCAGTCAAACAAATAAAATAAAAATCCCAACTCATTATTTTATTTTGGTTTTAATTAGTGCTTAATTTTGTATGCAGTTGAAAGATGAAACTTTTGAGCACGGAAGGACTTTGCTTATCAATGTGAGGGCTGGAGTCTAGGGAGGGGATTAGAGACAAGGAGGCCAGGTAAGAAGTACTCAGGTCCTCGGCAGGCTTGGTAGGTGGGGCTGAAACGTTCGGGGCAGTCCAAATTCAGTTAAGTCATCTGGATACATCTCGGAACAGTATGGTCCAAAGTGATTATAATAAGAAAGGTCAAACTTAATCATTTATATTGTGCTTTAAGAAAGAACTAACAAAAAAGGATGATATGCATGGTACATTTGGGTGCATTTAACCATTTCTTTGGAAGGGAAAGGGAACCTGGTCCTAATACTCATGTAGGAATGATCAGCTCCAGTGACCCTTGGGTTGGAGCTGGTTAATTCATTCAAATCTACTATGACCTGGATTTTTTTTTTAATTCAGCAGAATAATTTTTTCCCCTGAAGGAAATCATGCTCATGGTTAAAAAAAAACAACAAACAAACAAACAAACAAAAAATAAAAGAAAGAAAAAGAAACATCACTTAAGATTGCCAGATTTAGAGATGGCTTTATTTCCCTTTCTGGGGCTAGTCATACTAATAGTTCAGTTTTTTATTTTAGTAGTTACCGTGTTCCAGAAATTAAATTTCCTACATATATTAACTCATTCACACCTCCCCACAACTCACTGAATATGTTCTGTTTATGATCCTCATTTTTCAGACAAGAACATTGTGTCACGGAGAAGTTCATCAACTTGCCCAAGGTTGCACAGTTTATAAGCAGTGGAGCTGGAATTCAAACCCAGCTGGTCTGGCTTCCCAACCTGTTTGCTTAATCTAATCACACTGCCTTAAATTCTTTTCATGGTAGTGGGGTGGAAATTTCTGGAGACAAAGAGATAAAGGCCAGTCAAAGGGCTTTGCAATATTCTCTGTCATAGGCGATGCTAACCAGATTTCATCTACTGACCTCTGAGCCAGTGTGCCCCCCCTGAGTGGTAGGGGTAGCCCCAGGTGGTTTGTTCATGGTTACCCACAATTGCCATTTTTTATGTCCTTTCTGGGGTCTGAAAGTATAGGGATAGTTTATGTAACTTTTAACCAAGTGGTTAAACATTCACCTTAGAAATCAGTCATTTTCAGTTTATAACTAACTCACCTGGTAAGGAACATTTAAGATTATTTTTAAACAATGATATTGTAAGTATCTTTGGATATAAGTCTTTTGCATAAGTGAAAGCCACACTATATTCTTTTTTTTTTTAACTTTTTAAAAATTAAGTTTATTGGGGTAACATTGGTTAATACAATTATATAATTTTCAGGTGAACATTATCATTTGACATCTGTATCTGTATATTCTATTGTGTGTTTACCACTCAAAATCCAGTTTCCTTCAGCTACCATTTATTTGATTCCCTTTACCCACTTCACCTTCCCCCTACACACTATATACTTAGTAGTAAACTTATTCTATCAAAGGGTATATACATTTTAAAATTTAATATATTGTGCTTCATTGTCCCAAGATATACCAACCTGTGTTCCCATCAAAAATAGATGAGAGGGTACACTTCATGGATTAAACAAATACACCTTCAATGTGATACTACCTTCCCCCCATAATCCATATACTAATTCCATTCTTCCAGGCAGCCTTTTGGTAAGTAAATTCTGACCCCTAGGCAGAAAAGGAATACAGTGGGTAGAGGACCTACCTGTCACCTGCACTAAAAAGTTATATACTCTCTAAGTCTGTCTGCTTAACTGGGTTACAGACAAAAGCAAATTTCTAGAATCGCACCTCTGTGCATGACATCCCAAAATGCTGTGTTCACACCAGGACATTGGTCACCCCAGATAAGGCCTTACACTTTCGATGATAAATTTTAAAGCTAACTTTGATTAAGGGTAGTGGAGGCAGAACATGTAGAGCTTGCAGGTCATTAAAGGACATTGGCTTTTACTCTGTGGCAGAAATCTATTGTAAGAGTTTCATCAGAGGAAGATCTTTAAGGGGAATCTTTTTCTTATTGGTCTCTGCTCCAGAGGTGTTTTGTGAGAACCTGGCTACTTGGTGGCATACTCAGAAACTTTCTACTTAGTTGTTTTTTCAAGTTGGACAATAAATCAATCAAGATTTTATATGCAGAATCATTTTTTAGATTTTATATGCTTATGTTGTATGGTGTTGCTGTGACTGAATCGGCCCCACATTATCTGACACAGACCATGCATCATCTTATAGAGAATTTCACCACTGTTCTGTTAGAACCAGCAAGAATCTGGTCTTGAGTTATCACTTGGACCCCTTAGATGTGGGACTGGATAGTTTCTTAAGGTGTTATTAAACTATGCTTTGTTTTCCTTGACTTTTCTCTCTCCTGCCCTCTGAACAGGTAGTTGGACTCTTTAAATGTCTTTATCTTATGTCTTTTTTACAGGACTTGAGGAAAGAAACTGCTTGGAAATGGCTAGTCCTGCCTTTTGTGAAGAAATGATGCTAGGAATCCAAGAGGGGAAAGGGAACAGATCTGGAACAGATCCTGGGAGAGGTGGGCGACAGGACCCAAACTGGGTAGAGTCCCCTAGAGGGCTTGGGCAGGCTACACCCAGACACACTTCTCAGGGTGGCCAGATTGTGGGAACCACATGGCTTGGAAATGAGAATGTGAGCAGTGACTGATGGAATAGATATGACCTAGAAATCTGAGGTCCTCTGTTGTTTTTCAGGTGCCCTGAAGCCCTCCAGATTTTGTGGGGAAGGTAAAGGAGAGACTGACTGAGACTGAATTTCTCCTCAGTCTGATAGGATTAGGACTCAATAATTATTAGATTTAGAGAAAACAAAGGAATGCAATACTTTGTACATAATCTTTTAGCAAGAATACTGAATAGGTGATATTGTGTATTTCTGATTGCATCACATCAGAGACTCACCATATTTTGTTTGTTTAATTTCATTTATACAAGGATCTGGCTGTGTGACCTTGAGCCAGCTACTTAAAATCTCTATATTCTCATGAATATAACTCAACATTAATTTAACTCAATATTCTCATTAATAAAAGGGAGAAAATAATGGTACTACCTCATAAAGTTTTATGGATATTAAATAAATTAATGTACATAAAGCTCTCAAAACAATGTGTAGTATATAGTGTTTGTTGTTATTTTTTATTTAAGTAATTATAATTATTATTATATCTAAAATGATAATTTTTGGCTTGACACAAATAGCCAGTTGGAGATCTTCATAGCTATGAATATGAATGAATACTAATGGATCTGGAAATATTTCATAACTCCAAACTAAAACTGTACATTTGTACAGCTGTTAACTTCACAAACTATGTCAGCATGGATGATTTCATTTGATTCTCTAAAGAAACCTTTGAGATGGGCAGATAAGGACTTATTCCCATTTTAAAGATGAGACAGGTGAAATTCAGGGAAGTGACTTTAAAAATCTGTTCAGAAGAATTAATTTATATTTTAAGAGAATTCGTGTGCCTGTGAAAAGGTTTAACAAATGGCATTTTACTACTAGTTTACATTTACATTATATATTATATTTAATTACTATTATTGTATTTTATTATATATTATATTGGTTCTGGGTTTCACCTTACAGTAGCAGTGCTCTGAAGAGCAGACAGTCACTGAGAAGCAAAGTCCACTTTCAGTTATTCTTATTTGCTTGTGAGTTAACAAAGGAAAAATTATAGTTCTGTTTCTGGTTATAAAACAAAGAGAAAATTTCCATTTCTCACCAATCTAAACTATACACACACACACACACACACACACACACACACCCCCTTGAAATGGAGACAGTTGATAATCACAATTATTTCACATCATGGCAATAACAAGTAAAAAAAAAGCACCAGCGGCCTCTAGTTTATGAACAGGTTGTGGAGGCAGAGACCAGATGCCTCCAGAAGGTTTGTCAAGTGGTGCTGGTGCCAGCCTGGGTAGGAGAAAAAACCATGGCTCGTGGGATGTAAGCTCACAGGAAACCATTCTGAGGCTGTCAAGTTGTCTGAGTCCCTGAGACGTTCCTTAAAGCCTGCTTGTATGGAGGAAAAGGCCCAACTGTCTTCTCCTGTGCAGTGACATAGCTATGGGGGGATTTGATCGAAGGGTCTGTCTCATGCCTCTGGAGAGCTGTGTGGGAGAACATCTGGGCTGAGTCAGGGCTGACGCACCCACGAGAGGAAAGAGACAGAGGTTCTCTCCCAATTTGCCTCATTAAAAAGAAAAACTACGCGCCCCAAATGACTTCACTTGTGTTAAAATCCCAAGATATCAAACCTAGATTTAACACCTAACCTAATCGTAGTTTCAGCCTCTCCCAGGAGTGGAATTTTAAACCAATCTGGAATTCCCTGATCCACTCTAGTGAGATGATCTGCCTGATAAGACGCCCTGCCTTCCCCTACAGGATGGTGTCCTTGCCTGAAAGAATCCACTCTTAACTTCTTAATCCCATTCTCTTTCTGTGTAATACACCTTGGATGTTGACAACTTTTCGGAGCACCCTTCTAGTTGCTCGATGGGATACTGCCTGATTCATGAATCACTTAATAAAACCAATTAGATCTCCAAATTTACCAGGCTGAATTTTTTTTTTTTTTAACAGCCTTTATCATAGCAACAAATGAGAACTTTCACGAAGTAACTTTATGGGCAATGGATAGCAACATGTGATTATTGGAGCAGGAAAGGAAGAATATGGTGATTCAAGGTAGCGCTGAGGGTGACAAGTTTATAGATTCACATAAAGACCCCTTTGGGGGCTTCCAAAATAACAGGGAAGGGGGCTGGGAAAAGGAGAGCTGAGATTCTGCTCTCAAGCAACTCAAAACTTTATTATTTGGGCATTAATGTAGATGTACCATTTTTTATACTTACAGATAGAGCTCTTTTGGGGGCCTTCATCTGGAGTTATTTTAAACCCTAGTGCATCAGTAGCATATCTGTACAAACTAATTACTGTTACAGAGAAAATCACAAGCCCAAAAGGGCATCACTCACTCTAAAAGCCCATGATACCAAATCTTGATTTAATATCTGATCTAATTATAGTTTCAACATCTCCCAGGAATGCGATCTTAATCAACCAATCTGGAATTATCTGGCCAATACCAATGAGATTATGTATCATGTGGACCCTCTTCATTTCTGCCATGCCTCCCACTCGAAAAAAGAAGAGACAATGTTCACAATAAAAATCCTTGCTGTTCCCTTCCGGCAAAAAAAATGTCCAGGTCTAAAAAAATCCTTTCTTTCCTTTTGTTGAGCTCCCTTGCTCCATCCTTCTTCCTATAAAAACCTTCCATTTTGTCCCTTCTAGTTGCTATGTGGGATGCAGCCAAAGGGTCCTTAAGTGTAACAGGTGAAGGGCGGGAGGATCTTATTAGGCAGTTCACCTCACCAGAGTGGACCAAGAAATCCAGGCTGATTGCTTTAGAATTCTACTCCTGGGAGGGGCTGAAACTACAATTAGGTTCTGTATTAAATATAGGTTTGGTATCTTGGGATTTTAACACAAGCGATGTCATTTTGGGCCTGTGGTTTTTCCAGTAATCACTTAATAATACCAATTAGAGTTGAATTTTGTTTTTTAACATTACTTAAGTATTTGAGACAAGAGACACTTGCTAAGAGTGTTTGTAGTGGCCACTCAGAAGAAATAGGATGGATCCCCACCACCCCCAAGGGCATGAAAAGTTTTATTACTCATTGGGTAGAGTAGGGTGGCTCTCAAGCAAGTCTGAAACAGCTTAAGAGAGCAGGGACAGGAGACTGGCTTGGGGATATTATGATGTTTGGGGGTAAGGCCAGATGAGGATTCCTAGTGTTTGAACTTCCTCTTGATGCAAAAGAGAGAGCACCAGACTTTCTCATCAGCTTGCTCAGCTGTGAGACACAAGGGGAAGAAGAAGGTGTGAGACTTAAAAGCTGTTGGAAACATTAAAAAAATAAAAAAGGAGTCAGGCTCTTCATTACAGCCCCGAACCTGTTAACAGTTACCTCAATGCCAGCTAGTCGAAGCTGATGTGGATGTTTTAAACATAACCTACTTTCATGCAGACAAAATAATGAACCATCACATTTGAGTTTTCCTTTTAAAAAAAGATTGAGTCGTATACACAAAAGACTCCCCACTCCATCCCACCCCATTCCTGAGTCTTGCTCCATTCTCTATTCTTTTCCTTTTAATTAGCTCCAGGAATCTCCTGCTGCCCCCAGTAATAACGATAATGATGCCAGATAACTGCAGTAGATTATCAGTTGTGTTCCTGGATCAGGAGGTGAGGTAGCTTGGCAGTCTTCAGGAGACTGCATGCAAAGTGTGTTGAATAGGAAATGTATCACTGTGTGGGAATTCATGAATAGTAACATCTGGTTGGGATTGTAGAAAATTTTGCTCACGAAAACCATTTCTTCCACTTTGATGAATTCAGCCAAATAAAATCATTCATTAATGGCTCCAGCATGCATCACAGGGTTGTAAAGCCAGGCTATGGTTGGTCCAGGGAAAACCTATCCCTGTGAATGTAGACCTTCATGGAAGTCATATTGCTCTTATTGTTGCAAGTCATGCTCACATAAATGTGGAGCATGGAAGTTCTTGAAGCTCTATCTGTATTTTCCAATGATGCTTATCAGGATACTTAAGAGGCAGTGAAAAGAAAATTGCCAAACACTGAAGCAATGAAAACATACACTCATAAAAGGGAGGCTGGGATCTCTGTCAGGTCCAGCAAAAAACCACAGAATTGACTTTAGAGGTTATTCCAGGGTATAATATAGTGTAAAGGGGAAGACATCTCACACAGTAGAGCACTTTGGGGCAAATGATCCTCCTTGAGGGCCTAGTCCTGGAGATTTACCAGAGTGTTTCAGCTAGGAGCCAACAGTTTCCCATTCCCAAGAGGGAATCTTGGGAAAAATCTTTATGGGGAGTATAACGAATTTACAGGAGGCAGATTATATGCAAGTCTCTTTGCTGGGCAAGGGCTGAACTGCACGATATGTGAGGGGAATCAGATCAGACCCTTAGTCTGCCTCTATGCATCCACTCGCCTATGCAACCGCGTAAACACTAGCCAGATCAAGAAATAGAATGTTATCTCATGTCCCTTCCAGCCACAATCTCCTACTGCCATGACTAATAATGTTACACTTTTGCCTATTGTGTCTTTTATATACATTTTAGTGTTTGACTTCTATCACTGAACATTTTGCAATAAGAGTCATCCAAATTGCTACGCATAGCAGTAGGTATATTCACTCCCAGTGTTGTATGAATACACCACACTTTATCTCTCAATGTTGATGGTCATTTGGGTTGTTGACTCTTTGGGGATATTATGAATAGTGTTGCTATGAACATTTCTATACATTCTTATGCATATTTAGTGAACTTGTATGTGCATTTAAATTTAGAATATATCCGGGAGAGCATTTAATAGGCCATAGGGTATGTGTATGTTCAGCTTTAGTAGATATTATAGAAGGATTTTCCAGAGTGGATTATGAGAGTTCCAGTTGCTCCACATCCTCAGCAAAATTTAGTATTATTTCCTTATTCTGGTCAGCAGTTTTAATGACTATTCCTCTAGTAAATGATAAGCCTAAACACCTTGCTTTTTCTATTGGGTTGTCTGACTTTTAAAAAATTGATTTCAAAAAGCTGTTTATATATTCTAGATACAAGTCCTCTGCCAGGTTTATACATTACAAATATCTTCTCCTACTCTGGTTAATTTTTTCACTCTCTTAATGGAATCTTTTGATGGACTGAATATCTTAATTTTACTGTAGTCTGATTTATCATAATTTTCCTGAATATTAATGTTTTTTATGCCCTGTTTAAAAAAATCTTTGCCTACAACATAGTTCAGCAAATAACTTCCTGAATATTCATCTAGAAGCTTAATAGTTTTACCTTTCACATTTAGGTCTCTGATGCATCTTAAAATGATATTTCTGTATGATGTGACTTTTTTACATTTAGAAAAAAATTTCAATTACAGTTGACATTCAGGATTATATTAGTTTCAGATGTACAACATAGTGGTTAGACATTTATATAACCTATAAAGCAATCTCCTCAATATGTCTAGTACCCACCTGGCACCATACATGATTCTTTCAATATTATTAAGTATATTCTCTATGCTATACTGTATGATGTGATGTTAATTTTATTTTGCACATATATATTTATGGATATGCATATATATCCATAAATGTGCCCCTAACCTTTATAGGTCTTGTGCCAAGAGTAAAATGGAGACATGCATATCATATATCTAAATATTTACAAGTTATAAATCAAGTTGACAAACTGCTAAATAAAATATAATCTATTCTTCTACATTGACAGATCTACCTTCATAACGTCAAAATTGAAAAATATATTCACAGTTATGTTTTTATGTGATCGGCATTTGGTAAAATATCAAAGATTACAGAATTTAATTATTATTGGACATCTGGGTGTCCTGTTGATGGTCTGGAGATATTGGTATGAGTGATAAAATAAATACAACAGAATTAATAAATTATTATATATTTACTCCAAGAGTTATTTTTCTTTATTTTAGCTTTATTTTATTATAATCAAGATTTTCATATATTTGTCTTCTACTGACAGTAATAATCTATAGAATTAATAATAAAATGTAACTATAGTTAAAATGAATGAAATTTGAATATATTTTTATCAAAAGTTTTGGGTGTTTTTCAAAAGTTATTCTTCTAAAACATTCATTGTCACCTATTAAAATTAAAAAGCAAAACAAAGTATATTTAATAAACATAAACATTTTAAATTAAATTATTTAAATAAACTGATGATTGAAATTTGATTTTCTTGAAAAATTAATGAAATCTTTAAAAATATTTTCGTACAAACAAAATTCATCACAACTCTAACATTCAATGTTAATTTAGTTGCCAGTATAAAGAATCAGTATCGTATTTCACCTAAGTAATGTCCAAACCCACATAGACAGAAATTTAACAGTAATTTAAACCGTTTAATATTGCAAAAAATGTTCTAAGCTGCCTTGAGCAATTGCTACAAGTATCTTACCAATTGCTGGTGCCTCTACAACATGATTTAAAACATAAAGAGAAGCAGAGAATAAGATGCCTGATACTGCTGAAAAATGATGCTTTGTTATGCAAGAATTGATCGCATGCCTGCCATCCAAAGGGAAAGATCTGAGAGGGCATTAATTTGTCCTGTCTGGTCCCCAAGAGTTGCTGAGCAGCTGCTCAAATGCTGCACTTGGAAGCAGCAAGTCTCTGATGTTGGTAGTGACATAACCCACACACCTCACTGCACTGACACCGTACTGGCCTTTGGACACCGAAATGAAACACACTGAAAATTAACTGATGTTTATCCATGTGGCCAACTTAACTTATTTTGTATAGACCTCAGAATAAAACTTGATCTCGATCTCACTGTACAAAGTTCAGCTGTTACACTAGAAGGCCGTGTCCTTGAAGGCGGCAGAGCAGGTCTGTGTGGCTTGAACTCTGAACAATCCTAGGGGGCACTATTCACAAGGTGGTAAGTCAGCACATTTTTTCATCATCTTTTTCCAGCAGATGGCAGTAAGTTGTCTGGAAGAAAGAGAGCCTTAAAAAAATTCTCACAAATGTGTTAAGTGATACGGGCTAGCAGCAGTGTTGGGTCATTCCTCTCTCAGAGGTAACAACTGTTAAAAATTTGGGGTTGTCTTTCTAGATCATATATTTACTATATATAAATATATGTACATATATAAATGGAATACATTTTATAAGTTTAAAACGTCTTTTATATAAGTAGTAGCCTATTACATTATTTTCTATTTTGCTTTTTCCACTTAATATGACTTGAAGATCTTTCAATGTCAATGCGCATAGACTTACCGCATTCTCTTATTTGATGCATAGTATTTCATGCTATGGATGTACTATAGATTATTTAAACATTCCTGTATTGGTGGACATTGAACTTGCTTCCTATTTTTCACTGTTATGAACAATGCTGCAATACTCGTCATTGTATATATATATATATACTCAGTCACACGCATAAGGGTTTCTGTAGGAGAGATGCTGAGAATTGGTATTTCTGGCATATAAGTTATGCACAATTCTAGTTTTGATAGGATACTACCACATTGCTCTCTGAAATTACTTCT
The DNA here is from genome assembly GCA_028627145.1 of Eidolon dupreanum. NCBI lineage: Eukaryota > Metazoa > Chordata > Mammalia > Chiroptera > Pteropodidae > Eidolon > Eidolon dupreanum. The sequence goes on along the minus strand of CM053514.1, from coordinate 9,418,741 downwards.
CCAATTTATACTCTCATGAAAACAGCATGAAAATACCTGTTGTAAACATGGGATACTCTAAATTAAAAGTTATCAACTAAGCTAACCATTGACAAATGGATTCTCCTTTTATGGTTTATTAGCTATTGGTACTTCCTCTTTTGTGAATTGTCTGTTCACACCTTTAGTGCTTGTCTCTCACTGTGTTTACATATTTTCGAATGCATTTTATGATATTTGAAAGGCTCTGAAGGATATACAGTACAAAGTAATCTTCTTCCTATCCTCACCAAAGTGTATCCTTTCAAAGAGATTTCATACATATACATGAACTGATTATTTAAAAAAAAAAAAAAAAGCCTGTGAATGTCCACGCATGGAAAATTGTATAAATGAGTATAAACATATCCTCTTCCATAAGAGTTATCATAATGAGATTTGGATATTAGGTAACCATTTATTTAGGAAAGATGAGATGTACTATAGAGACAATATTGTTGAAGAATATCTATGAAGCTCTTTCTTTGCTGCAGTACACGGCAGGGCAAAATTATTTATATACATTATCTCTCAACTACAACATTTATCTTTTTCACAGATAAGAAAATTGAGGCTTGGAGAGATGAAGTCAGTCATTCAAGGTTATCTAGCTATTAAGCAGAGCTTTTGGATTAGAATGGAGCCTTAACTACTGCACTCCACTACTTCCACATGGCTATTGACTGTAATGCATCCATGAGCCTGAACTAGTATGATGTGTATAAAGGCTACAGTAAAGGAAGAGCAGGAACCCCCAGTCGCTCCATCCAAGAGGATGGCTTCTCTGTTGGTTTTGTTCTTTAATTGATTGTTGGTGCTCATTAAACCATACTGCAATTTATGTCAAAGGCCTAGAAATTAGATGACTTGAGACAGGACTTAGATTCAGGATATGCTCAATAATGCTAAGCTTTGTTTGTTTTGGGCCACTTTTAATGAACCAATTTATTATTTTTAGTTTGTAGTAATAAAAAAAATTACCATTGAAACCAATGCTTTTAAAATGTAGTTTTTGATAATGGAAAGCTTTTTGTGGTTCTTTCTTTCTCTTTCTTTCTTTCTTTCTTTCTTTCTTTCTTTCTTTCTTTCTTTCTTTCTTTCTTTCTTTCTTTCTCTTTTTCCTTTCCTTTAAACATATTTTTTTCTTTTTTAGGGAATGAAACTATTTTGATAAAGCAGAACGGACAGGACATCACCACAGAATGCATCCTTGTGGGTGGGTACTGTGGAATACTGGGCAAGATGTCCACCTCTCTGCCCCTGCTTCCTGGCACAGATCCCCTGAAATCCTTGTAATTTCCTAAATGATAAGAGCACTGGGAGCATCTTTTGTTCTAATATTTTATCTTTGACACTCTTTACTGACACAGAGCTCCTAAGTTCCTTGGAATTTCCAAGATCTTATGGAGAATCTTTTGTTATAATGAGGCGACTCTTGGGCTTCTTAGCTTCAGAATGAGGGCTGATCACCAGAAAGACCAACCCATGGTTAGAAGCCTAGAACTTTCCATTCCACTCCCCAATCCTCCAGGAAAGGAGGAGGGACTAGAAACGGAATTAACAATCAATCATGCCAGAGTGAAGAAGCTTCCATGAAAAGTCTGGAAGTTGGGGTTTGGAGGGCTTCTGAGTTGGTGAACACATCTGCATGCTGGGAGGGTGCACACTTCAACTCCACGGGGACAGAAACTCCTGAGCTTGGGACCCTTCCAGACCTTGTCCTATGTATATCTTGATTTGTATCCTTTATCCTATCCTTCATTATAAAATAAGCCAGTAAATGTGTTTCTTTGAGTTCTGTGAGCCATTCTAGCAATTATTAAACCCAAGGAGGGGATTATGGGACACTGATCTATATCCAGTGGGTCAGAAGTACAGGTGACAACCTGGAACTTGCAATTGGCATCTGAAGTGGGGGCGGTCTTGTGGAACTGACCACTTAACCTGTGGGATCTAACACTAACTCCAGGTAGAGAGTGTCAGAACTAAGTTGACCTATAGGACATCCAGCTGGTGGTCACAGAATTGCTTGACATGTGGAGAATCACACATCTGGTGTCAAAAGTGTTATGAGTGTGGTAGTAGTGCGAGAGTAAAGGAGAAACACAGGAGGTTTTTTCTTATACAATTGTGCAAAGACAACTAAACACATAAAACATGCTGTGTAGCAATAATTCCCATTATAGATATGTTAACACTTATTGTAGATATTGGTCTTCTTACTGGCATTTTCTATTGATAATAAAGCACAGGGTGTGTTAGATATTCTTAGTGCTTCATCTTTTTTTCCTAGTTATTTATGTTAAATTTATTGGGGTAACATGGGTTAATAACATTATATAAATTTCAGGTATACAACTTTATAATATGACCTCTGTATACTCTGTTGTGTGCTCACCACCTCTGTGCTTCATCTTTGAAACCAAAATTTCAACTACTCCTCTTTCAGACTTCCGAATGGGTTAGATCGAAAAAGAATCTTAAACTATTTACAAACTGTTATAAACACATCTATAAGTAGATTAGAATCTTTTTAATACTGAGCAATTCAATAGGGAAATAAATTGGATATTGACACTGATAGGACATTCCATTAATAAACCCCTGATTTCAAGTGTTGGTGTTCAAGAAAGCAGCTTCTCCTGGTCATGGATTTCTTTATGATAAATGTTACAAAATCAAATTCTTTGAATCAATGTATAGTAATAAAGTAGTTTTTTTTCTATTTTATATATGTATATATTTATTTTATATATGGCATTCATTTGAAGAAAAGATCCTGTTTGCTAAAAACATTTGAAAACCACTAAATCGAACCACTGTGAAAAGGCAACTGCAGGATTTTGAGAGTCAGAGTTTGGGCAGGAGAATGGAAAGCAGAAGGTGACCACTAGAAATGTATGGAACTTGGATCTGAATAAATTAGGGGAAGGGAGCGGGTCAAAGGCAGTGCCAAAGTTAGTAGGTTTGGAGTGTTAACTGAGAGACGAGTAGTCCACTAACAAAAGTAAGGAAGATGGAGCAGGTGGGTAGATGGATGAAAAATCTAAACCCCTTTATCTTACAAATAGGTAATCAGGCTCAAAATGTTTTCTTTGCAGTGGTGGTGGTGGTAGTGGTGTATAAGAGAGGTATTTTTTAAAAAAATCAGAATGACAATCAAGTGGTTATTTTTATTTACATTAACCTGTATGTCTCCATACTATTGAAAAGTGATTATAATTGTGAGATCAGAAATCAAAATCCAAATAATTTGTCATCTGTTTAAACTTTTTGATCACTTCCCATTATTAGTTGTTTGATGGATAATAAAAACCATCTTCTTGAGTTAAAGGAAGGGGATGAAGGTGGCTTTTCTTAATATATCTAACTAAAGCCATTTACCTTGAAGATGGAAGAGATTAGAGAAGAGGATCAAGTTATAATAGTTATAATAACAAAGTGATAACAATAAATAAAATTTATTGAGCATTTACTATATACCCAGCACAATTCCAAGAGCTTTACCTGAGTTATTTCACTTAATTCCAATAATAACCCTATGAGGCTGGTGCTGTTATTATCATCCCCATTTTTCAGATGAGAAAATGAGGTCCAGAAAGTTTGTTATTTTCCCAGGATCACAGGTCGTGATGTGGTAACGCTTGGGTTTGACACCAGTTAACACAGAAGTCACTGTTGAGGTAGGATTTGGGCAGGTAAAATAATTTCTTAAGGCAATTTTATTAGCAGGCTAGGATTTCTTAAGCACCAGGGAGTCTCAGTTTACCTGCCCACGGGTGGTATAACAAAAAGTCACAGCCTAAAAAAGGTGATGGTCACTTAACTCAGTCCACTGGATTCAGGTTGCACATTACAATTCTTAAGCCAGAAACGCCCAGCTGCTACACTGATGGAGTGGATCAAAATAATCCATTATTGCTTCATTCTATTCTGAATTGTTTTCATATTCTTCCTTTCTAATTAGAGCCATAATTCTAACATGTTTCAAAGATCTCCTATAGACATTCCAAAGGCTTTTGCTGCTTTGTACACAGCTGTAAGGTCATGTTCCTGACAATAATAAATTCAGAAAGATTTTAATTTTGCAAAATTTCTTAGGACCTTAGACACACTCTGCGTTTTGCTTTCCAGTCAATGCTTTTCTTTCTGGAGCATAGGGACAAGAATTTGAAAAATATTTTTTAATTCAATTTTCAAAAGAGATCATGTGTGCGTTCACTTGTGTGATGACTTGGGTGCAATTTTAGGAAATTAAATACCCGAGTCAAGATTCAGCCATGCAAGTTTAGGAACCAAAAAGTTAAGACATAACATTGTAGATTTAGAAGTTTTGTTATGTAAAGCCAATTTAGGTTTGTAGGATAGACATGTACATTTTTAAGTGAGCCTGGAATAGCCCTGAATGATAATAGGTAGCCAGCTGTATCTAAGGGGAAAATTTGTGTTTGAAAAGTGACATATTATTCTGCCATGTAGTCACCAATGAGCAGTTTCAGTGATTACAGTTACACATTGCTTACTGGCAGAAATGCATTCTGGTAAATGTGTTGTTAGGTGATTTCATCGCTGTGCAAGCATCATACTGCACTTACACAAACCGAGATGACATAGCCTGCAATGCTATATGATATTGCCTACTGCTCCTAGGCTCCAAGCCTGCACAGCATGTTACCCCCACAAGATTAAATCAAGCCCAAGAGAAAATGATGCAATCAAGAGATGTGATAAACATGAGATGTATGAGGCTGCTGCAGGCAACTGTTTTACAGCAAACTTCACTATAAGGAGAAAGGGTACACTCTAGAATGATAAAATGCATAGTATAGTAAATATATAAACCAATAACATAGTCATTTATTTTCCATGTAAATAGGTGGGTCAGATGCAGCTCCAGGTGCCTTTTGGAAAATGGTTTACTGAATCAGACCCCTTGATAGATCTCATTTCTCTTCTCCCAAAAAATTTATTATGAAAGATTTCAAACATATAGAAAAGTTGAAAGAATTTTATACCACACACCCATGTGTCCACCACCTAGATTCCACTCTTAACAGTCTTGGTTATTACATAACCTATCCATCTCTCTCCTCATTCATCAATCTTCTCTATAACTAAGGGAGCGGGGTTAGCAAGCTCAGGGTGGCTTTCAAGTGGTGATTCCAAAGGTTGCCTCTTGTGCACCTTCATCCCCGACTTGGCCAAGCTGGGGTAATTTCTCCATAGCCCGATTTCATTAGAGACCGAATCTGGGCTTCTGCTCAGCGGCGCCCCCGGCGGCTGCACCGCTTGTCCCAGCCCAGCTGCCCGAGGGTCCGCCTCATCTTCCGGGGGCGGGGCGGTCGCAGCGGGTCACGCCGGACCGCACCTGGGCTGGGCGGTGCGGTGGCCTCCGCTAGGGCGGCAGAAGCCAGAGGTCGCGCGGCGGCCTCTGAGCGCGGGCGCGGGGCCGCTACGTGCGCGGGGAGCGCGGGGCTGCGCTCGTGTGCGCTCCTGGGCGCTTGCCACCGCCACCGCCACCGCCACCGCCACCGCCACCGCCACCGCCACCGCCGCGCCTTTGAGTCAGCAAACTCCGCCGTCCGCCAGCCCGCCGACCCTCCTTCCCCGCCGGACTGCCCCGAGGAACCGCGCGTAAGTGACAGGAGCCCTTCCAGGGAGGCCTCCCCCGCGCCGCTGCGGTGGGGACCGCAGCCGCGGGGCGAGCTGGCTGCCGGCGCTTCCCAGAGGCGTGGGGCCCTTCCCGCTGTGCCCTGGTGCCGCTCCCTGCGGGCTGGGAAGAGGTTTGGGTCCCTTGGGATTGGAGCTGGGGGGCGGCGTGAGGGCTGCCTTCTTTCCAGCTGAGGTGTGCAGGGGAGGGAGAAATGGTCACTTGTCAGGGGAGGGCGTGGAACGCACTGATCCGGGGGCTCAAGGCTAAAACGAGGAGAGGGTGGGGCAGAGGTGGAATCCTGGTTGCCAGGAAAAGTGCTGTGGCACTTTACACCAGGCGGGGTTTGGGTGGGTATTTTTTTATTCATGAAAGGGCAGCTTTGGGTTTAAGAATTACGAGCAGTAGGTAGGGTGTTTTCCCCCCTGTCAGATTGTGGGATTGAGAGAAAAGGCCCTAGAGAAGATCCACGTTGACTGAGTACCAGGTTTGCTGCCATGGAAAGCAGCAGCCTGTTTTTCGGTTCTGATGCATCATACTATGTTAAGATTATACTCGAGTAGTTGAGGAGGATGGTCACAGGGATGGAGAGCAACACGTCCTGCTCGAAAGTGTTAAAAAATTCAACTGAGTACATTTCAAAGATTTTATTCACTTTATTTAGTGATTCGCGAATGAGGCGGCATCCTGTCTAGCAGATAGAGGAGTTGTACAAAATGGAAGACTTTTATAGGCAGAAGGGAGAGGGACGTGGAAGTTACACTAGGAAAAATCAGATTGGTGTGGGAAGGTCACCTTTGTGAGGGGACGGCAGGGGTCTGTTAAGCAGGTTACTTCACTAGTACTGACCAGCTAATTCCAGATTGACTGATTTTAAGATTCCATCCTGAGAGAGGCTGAAACTGTTAAGTTAGGTATTGTCTTGGTTTAGTTACATGGGGCTTAGCATAAGTGACTCCATGTTGGTCCTGTTGTCTCTTTTTTAACAAAAGGAAGGGCTTCTGTTTCTGGAAGATACGTTTACAGGTAAAAATAATGGAATTCGACATTTAGGGCAGGAAAGAGCCTTCCATTATTTCTCTTTCAAGCTTTTCATTTTAGGGATGGGGTAATTAAGGCCTGGAGAGAGGAGTCATTCAGACAGGAGAAAAAAAAGGCCTAGATCCCAGTGGGCTGCTGACTCCCACTGCAGGGATCCCCCCCACCTTTGAGTGGGGTGAGTGTAGGCTTGGAACATATGAACCTCCTTTTTACCCCTGGGCCAGAAGGGGTGATGCCACTATTGAGTACTGGCTCCTCCATCTATTGACCGAGCTTGTAACTGAGGCTCCCCAGTCCCTTCTGCTGCTTCTGCCAGCACTTCCAGTGATGCCTGTTCCTACGGCTTTTTTTTTTTTTTAATTTTTTTAAGGCATGGTTGATTTAAGAATGACTAATGGGGCTGTTTTGAATAAAGATACAAAAATAAAATACATCTAGAAGTAAATCTATGAAGACGTGAAGTAAGGTGATTAGCGCTGACTTGTATTTAACTGGATCATGCTGCTTCTTCCGCCAGTCTATGTCATTCTCATTTTTAAGGTTACTGTTTCACTGAGGTGATGAAATTAGTGTTGAAAGAGTGGGGACTTACTTCAGTGACACCAGGTCTCTTGATTGACACTCTGCTTCTCTCCCCACCGAGCTGGGCTGTGGTATGAACTTCCTCTTGTTTTACTTATGGGAAGGCCTCCTGGAGCTTGGTATCTGAAAAATAGAAATGAACGCCATCATTCTTTTCCAAATAAAGGTGTATTAATTAAAGATTAATATTTGTGTTCGACAGCAGTTCTATGTGACTCTGGAGCACTCTTAATATCCTTCCTCAGCCTTAGGATCTCCTACTTGCATTTTGAAGGGCTCACTTGGTTAGGTAAGCTATTGTGGGAAATGGCTTGCTTTTCCTCTTTTGATGACAGGGCTGTAGCTTAAGAACCACTTGTGAAGGGCTTAGAACTGGTTGAGAGCAGGATTCAGCCTTTGCAGTCTTTCATTTCTAAGAGTGGCAAAGAAGGGCTTTTGGCCAAAGTTATGGTTGACCTCCATGGAGAAGAGCCCACATTTTGGACTGTTACCACCAACTTCTTTCTTTCTCTTAGCAATTTAGTAGGTATGAATCAGCTTTTATGTTCTCTAAGCCCTGTTAAAATAAGAAGTTGTATGTGGTAGTGGTTACAACTTCTGGTTTCAGGCTCATCAGGGTTGAAATCGTGGCACGATCATTTGCTGGCTGAGGTGCTCTCAGCAGGGCGCTTAACCTCTCTAAGTCTGATTTATCCTTTCTTCAGAAATAAAAAAAGATAATGATAATCCTTGTCTCCCAAAATTGTTGATAATAATTGCTGAAATTTATTGAGCACTTATTATGGGCTAGGCATTGTATAAAGAGTTCTTTGTGTATGTGTGGCAGTCTCATTAACCCTCAGCAAATTTATGAAGCGTATTTTATTTAAACTGGGAAACTAAGGCATCAGGATATTTATGACTTCCCTAATCTCTTCAGCTCACAATTTTAACCGCTAAGCAAGAGTGTCCCAGATTTCTATAATAGCTAATAATTATTTAGGGCTTAGTGTGTGCCAGGCCCTGTTTATATACCCTATGTATATTAACAGTCTTGGAGCTAGTACTGTTTTTATCTCTCCCCCACCACCTTTATTTTACAGATGAAGATACTGAGGCATGGAGCCTAAGTCAGACAACTAGTAAATGATGGAGCCAAGATTGGAACTAGGCAACCTGGCCTTGGAGTGGGTACTCTCAGCTATTCTCCTGTGAATGTTATGTAAAGGCCTCAATCAAGGGCAACTCTTAATTGGCACTCTATTTTTTCCCTAATAACCATTCCCTCCTCCAAGTCTCTGCAGAGGAGATGCTTTTAGTTCTGTAAATATTTCAGCTTTGCTTAAAAGTTTGTTTTGTGATTCTGTATACATTTCTGTTGCATTCTCTCATTTTTAAAAGCTCGTGGTAGGTCTCAGTGAACTTGACCCTGCAATACAGAGATAGTGTTCAGGAAGTCTCTGACCCCCCTTCCCCCCCAGAAGTATATTATTCTGGGGAAAAGAATCCACAGCTTACTTTAGATTCTTAAAGGGTCACTCATGGTGGGGGGAAAAGTTAGTAATGACTGTTCTATTTTAATCTCATTTTACAAAGGAGGCAGTTCAGGCCCAATGGAGAGGCAGGATAACTTAATCTGAACTATGCAGCTAATTAGAAGAAAGGGGACTCAGGTCTCCTGATTTCCAGTCTCGTATTCTTTCTATCATGCCCCAGTATTTCCCTTTGGAATAAGTGGTACCAAGTGAATAAATTATGAAAAGCCAAAGACTCCTGGCCCTCCCAGCGGGCTGCCACAGTGTGTGAGAGACCAGCAGAGAGGAAGTGCCTATCAAAATACAACATCCTTTGGCATGTCATTTTGCTAGCTGAGCTGCTTTATTGTGATTTAGGATGGGAACCTACAACTCTGAAAGATATGAGCCAGGAGGATAAAAATTGGGGAGAAGACAAGGAAAGATTCAGAACATGCATTGGTTGAGGCACAGGAAGCCATTCAGGCCTCTTGGTAGAATTATAATGTCGGAAAGTTTTGGGGGAAAGATTTGTAAATGCAAACAAACTTTGGTGAAGTCTGAAATTTCTTTGCAGTGTGTGAATCATTGGGAAGTATGGCCACCTCCTGGCCCAAGGTTGATGCTCTAATGACTAAGTAAGACTAATAGGTCATGAGACTTGTATGTATTAGTTTAGGCCAGCTCTTTAACTTACTTTAATTTTTACAAACTGAGAAAGTTTACCTGGAAAAATGAGTTGTACTAATAAGCAATATATTTTGTAATGTATTGTTCAGCCAGATATCAAAATTTGTCATGTGGGACCAGGAATAAGAAGTCAAAAAATAGTCCACTGTAAAGATAGGAATTGAGCATATGATAAAATTGACTGTGGTAAAGTATGTTGGGACGATTGTCTGTGCACTTAGGAAAAAATGAGATCCATGCCTGACACCATTCACACAAGTAAATTCCATTTAGACTAAAGATTAAATGTGACACAAAAATTACAGACCTTAAAAAAATATATATATATAGATAAGATGGTTTTAAAATAAGTGGAGGAGTAAAGAGCTCACCAAGTTTAATAAAACTCAGAAACCTAGAGGAAAATAGTGATCTAACTTCATGAAACATTATACTTCTCTAAGGAAAAAGATGTCATAAACAGAGTAAAAAGGTAGATGACAAAGTGATAAAACAAATAGCTGTAACATATATAGGAAAAAAATTGTCCAGTAGAAATATGAGCATAGGCTTGGGCATGGTTAAAAATAACCATTTAGGCTGATAAATTCCAGTGTTGGTGAGGGTGTGGGAAAGTAGATTGTCACCATATACTTTTTTCCTTTTTTAAATAAATATTGGGGTGACATTGATCAACAAAATCCAATACATTTCAAGTGTACAATTCAACAGTATGTCATATATATATTGCATTGTGTGTTCATCGCCCATAGTTAGATTTCTTTCCATCACCACATATTTGACCCCCTTTACCCCTGTCTACCTCCCCCAGCCCCACCCCCATCACCACGTACTTTTGTGGGGAGTGTAAATTGGTACAACCTTTTGGAAAGGCACTTTGGCAGAGTTTAGAACATTTAAAAATTTGTGTACTTCTGATGCATCAGTTCCACTTCTAGAACTTTATCCCTCGGAAATACTTGCCTATTTGAACAAAGGAGGAAGTTGCTATAAATGAATTAATATGGAGAATGTCTATTATATGTTAAGTAATGAAAGCAAAGTGCAGAATGGTAGGTATAGTATAATCTCATTATTTGAAAAAATAAAGTCTGGAAAGATTCAGCAAGTTGTAGATAGTCGTTGCCTTGGAGAGTGGGATTAGAGGGATTAGAAAGGGGATGGTAGTGTGGGGGGCATTTCATCAATAGATTCCTATTTTTTTCAACTTTTAAATTTTGAAATAAATTTAAATTTATAGGAAAGGTACCAAAATCATAAATCACTTATTTTTAAGGATAATGAATATGTGGTATTAAAAAAAAAAGCAATACTTAAGAATGCCTGTGATAAAAAAATGACATAAATGCCTTGAAGTGTTAATGGGTAGGAGATGGTGTCTCTTTGCATGGAGGACCCAGCCCTCTGGGTTTCCAGGTGAGTATGCCCAGCCATCTTTTTTGCTACTCTTTCCAAAGGTTTGCCCCAGCCTCCATGAGTGAAAGCAGGAGTCGTATGTAGCAAGAAAATTGCTCGATCCAGAAGTATATTTACTATAAATTGTGTGGTCTTTAAGCATTTAAAAAATATCAGCATTCATCTCTCAATTTAGTTTTGTTTCTTGGGTGTAGTGCAGAACTAGTTTAGTTACCCTTTGACTGCTATTTTCTCAGCATACCCTTCTACACCACTCTCCCCTCCAGGAAATATCTAATCTGAGCTTTCGGCTTTGACAGTCCAGGTCTCTTACTATCCACCTGTACAGTTAAAACTGCACTCAAGAAGCATAGTCTCTTGAGAATCTAAGAGAAGTATATTCACTTGCACTCAAGAAATCTGGCTCATTAACAGCAAAACTTAGGATGAACTACATATGTCGATCCCTCCCCTTTCCCTGACAGCCTGGATACCCTTAGGAAGATAAGAAAGGAAAGTCTGGAAACCCTTCCCTATTCAGATTGGAAATTCTTAATTAGATTCCTAATAGCCATTCCTCTCCATTAGGGAGCCCTGGATTCCTGGAGATGGAAGAATAGAAAAAGGGTGAGGGGAATTAAACGGGGCACCAAAGGACAAGACAGATGTTACCAAGACCAGTTCCATGTCTGAGTGTGTGACAAAGCTTTCTGACTTGTTTCCAGGAAGTTTTTTTTTTTTTTTTTTTTTTTTTGAGAATTTTTATGAGTTTATTGGAGCGAAACTGATGACATATTCTGGGAGCAAGATATCAGATGTTCCCCTCCAGAAACATTTTATATGTTTGGCATGATGACATGTTTTAGGAAAGAGATAGGGACCGACAACTGCTCAGTACTCACCATGTACTGCACACTACCTTGTCACTTTGACTTACATTATATATATATGTTTTTAGGTGAGACAACCCTTGGTTGACCTCGCAGATTGCAAGGACCTTGTCAGTTTACAATCCCTTATTATTTTTATTTTTTCTGCCTATAGCACCTGGTCTTCCTAGGTGGTCTCCCATCCAAGTACTAACCAGGCCCGACCCTGCTTAGCTTCTGAGATCAGACGAGATTGAGTTTGTTCAGGGTAGCATGGCCATAGACTTGACTTACATTTTATTATTTAATCCCGTGAAATAGGTATTATTATAGCAATTTTCTACTGTTAGGGATATTTCGTGACTTGAGCCCACAGCTCCTCCCATGCCGTTTTTTTTCAGTGCTCTATTTTAGGATTCCCACTATTGTGTTTGCTTTCAGGGCCAACATGCCATTCTCTCTGATAAAATGATTAAGGGAAAAAATTGTAAAGCCATAGGGCTATCTTATTAATTGTAGGATTCTGAGGTTCCTACTTCCGAGCCTCAAACATATTTCATGCAGGTTATAAATGGCTGTAATTTTGGGGCTGGGCTATCATGAATTTGTTCACTGACATCATGGGCAACCAGGGCTTTGTCCTGGTTGTTTACCAAAACCATGAGATAGACAGAAAACTTCAGAGCAATTTAGCTTTGAGATCAGTGGCGCAGGTTATTTTCTTCTTTTTTCCAACCCCCTTTTTTGTTTTCCATCTCACGTGTGCGTTTTCCTTCTTTGTGCCTCTCTATGCTCCCCAGATTCCACTAAGGCCCATGCAGCTTTTGGCCAGAGTTCCCTGGACATCAGAGAAAATGTGGAAAGACATCTCGCGGGCCCAGAACTTTGCACAGCCGTCATCAGTGTGGGACACTTGCCCTGACATGGCCTTGAGAGCCACCATGGCCTTTGCATGCAGGAGACAGTTTCTACTCAGGCTGACATGTGCAGTGACAGTGAGTGCTGCCTCCTCTGCAGCCTCGAGATGAACCCCACATTATCGGAGATGAATCCCACATTAGCACCATGTTTTCCATTCAGATGGCCTTCTTCTGTCTGCAGCCAGCCTCCTTTTCCACGTCTTTGCACAGCTTATCTCTTAAGCACAGTGTACAACTCCAGTTTGTCTGTCTACTAAGTATAGTGGGGACCCTCGTGTCATCGCTTATTCGTCTTGTGTGTTTTGTGCTCTGACCCTTGTTTTCACTAGTAAGTCTTCTGTCTACAGACTACACCTGGATTTCTGTGACTCCCTGCTCCCTGGTTCCCGTGACCACTCCTGCTGCATACGCACAAGGGCTGGGCTTGGAGCCCTCACCCCATCAAGTCCAGTTTTGCCATCCCTGGACAGAATCTCTTTCTGATAGTCTTAGAATGAGAGAGCTAGAGATAGGGCTAGAACCCTAAAGGAAGAGGATCAGAAGTAACATTTTGATTTGAATTCTCCTCAGCTAAAATCTGCTGCTAGGAGCTTGAATGCATTGTTGGTGGCAGATCACCTAAGGACTTTGAAAGGCTTTATTGCTCTTTTTTCAAATTTTATAATATTCTTGCTAATTCATCCCTTTGTGCTTTAGCTATTGCTGGTTATAAGGAAGAGAGAGCCCCTAAAGTTAGCATTGGCAGGGGGTGCTCATTATACATTTACCACGGACAACTCAGGGGCAACGATTTGGAACTGGAAAGCCAGAAGTTGCCCTTTCCTTCATCTCCCAAGGGCCACAAGGTCTCTGCCGCCCTTCCCTGTGCCTCTTGCTGGGATTTCTCAGTCGTGTTTCAAGAGGAATCACTCTTCGTGTAAATATATATTTGGTGTGTTTGTGGGAGGGAGTGAGTTCAGGGTCTTCCTATGCCGCCATCTCAGACCTGCCTGTCCTCGCTGGGATTTGTCCACAGGTACATGGCTCAAAAATGCTGGCCTGGCCTTGATTCCACTCAGGTGCTCATCCAAGTGCTCTGATCCAGTCTCCCAGCCCACCCCCGCCCTCACCCCCACTCCAACACTGAGCTCCTCGGCTTTCCTCTGCTTCTCTGGCTGCTTCTGCTCTGTCCTGTCCCTTGCCTGTTCCTCACTCTCTCCTGACCTCTCCAATTGGCAATTGCTCAGGGCTTGTCCTGCGTCCTCTTCCTTTTCTCTACACTTTCCAACTAAATCTGTGGTTTTCAAACATTTTTATGCATAAGAATTATCTGGTGTGGTATATATATACAATGGAATATTACTCAACTATGAGAAGAGATGAAATGCTCCCATTTGCGACAACATGGATGGACTTCGAGATAATCATGTTAAGTGAAATAAGCCAGAGAGAAAAAGTTGAAAACCACATGATATCACTTATATGTGGGATATAAACCTAAAAGCAACAAACAAACATGACAAACAAACAGAGACTCATAGACATGGACAGTAGACTAGTGGTTAGCAGAGGGTAGGGGTGTGGGGAGAGGGGAAGTAGATCTGGTAGAAGGGGTTAACTATGTGGTGACAGAAAAAATCTAATTACAGGCAGTGAACATACAATGCAAATATATATGACTTACTGTTGAAAAAAATTCATTGGTACCTCTATATAATTTTTTCAATAATAAATGTCCCCCCCTCAAATTATCTAGGAAACGTGTTAAAGCAGATTTCTGAGCCTCACTTTTTAGATATCTAATTCATTATGACTAAGATGAGAGCTGGGAATCTGTGTCTTAATTCCCAGATGATCCAGATATAGTGACAAACAGTGGAAAAGCTGGGTTTATTCATTTCCGTGACTTTGAACCACTAATTTATTTTTTTTTAATTAAAAATTATTGGTGACATTGATTAATAAAGTTGAATAAGTTTCAAGTATACAATTCAACAGTATGTCGTATATATATTTCATTGTGTGTTCACCACCTAAAGTTAGACTTCCTTCTGTCACTGAATATATGACCCCCTCTGCTCCTGTCTACCTCAGTCTATCCGCAGTCTGTGTCCATGAGTCTCTATTTATCATGTTTGCTTGTTGCTTTCAGTTTTGTGTCCCACATATGAGTGAAATCAAATGGTTTTCAACTTTTTCTGTCTGACTTATTTTGCTTAGCACGATTATGTCAAGATCCATCTGTGTTGTCACAAATGGCAGTATTTCATCTTTTCTTATGGCTGAGTAATATTCCATTGTATATACGTACCATATCTTTATCTAGTCATCTATCATAGGACACTTTGGTTGCTTCCATGTCCTGGCCACCGTGAATAATGCTGCTATGAACGTGGGGGTGCATATATCTGTGATCTGTGAGTAAATGTTTTCAGGTTTTTGAAACCACTAATTTCTTGATGCAGATGTCCAGCTCTCTCTTGTTAGCTCCAAGTTTATTCTTTTAACATTGCAATTGACTGAGGCTCCTTGAATGTGTCACAGACATCTTAAATTTACTGACCTAACACTATTGATCATCTCCTGCCATGTGTTGGGGGGCCTAACACTTAGGCACTTTGAAGTCCCCTTGAAGCAAAAGAATACAGCATTGTGAATGCAAAATGATGTCCAAGACCATGAGGGTGGTCTGTGCAGATATGGGCTCAGAAACTTGAACTCCTGTAGCTTCTGGGTCATTCTTCCTCTGCTCCCCACTCTTATTCCCAGGACATTCTTCTCCAGTCTTCCCCATTGGAAGAAATTCTCACTGCCATCTGCTCATTTGTCCAGGCCAGAAACCTAGGAGCCATTTCTTGTCTTCACCTTACATTTGAGCCATCTGAAGGTCATGGTCCCAGTCTGTCTATTTACCCCACTCCAACTTAGCTCAAGTTGCCATCATGCACTTCCACATTAGTGTTTGATGGAATCGTTTAATCCACTTTGCTTTCTTCCAACCCAATTCTCAGAGGCAGGCAGAGTAACCTTTTAAAGCCCATGTGCTCTTTCTGTTTCACCTTGGTGTCAATCCTGACATACTGATGGAGAAATCTACCCCGCCATGTGCTCTGCTGGTTGTGTAGACTTTCCCAGGTTAGTGGAGAAGTCATCTTGCGGTGCACCTGGCCTTCTGTCTCCTGAGTCTCCTGGGTCCCTCTCTTTGCCTCTCAATCCTGCCCCTCTCTCCCTTCCTCCTTGCTTTCCCATGAACTAACAGTCTTTTCCTTCCATGACTATGGGCAGTCCCAGTTCCTCTCTCAAACTTACAAACCCACAGGGTTCAAAGTCTGGAGCAGAACAAGGGGCTTTGTATGTAGGGAACTTATGCTCCTTAGAAATTATAAATACAGACACTCAAAAAAGTTAGCTATTACATGATAATTATCTTACCCTTTCTTACTGACATAGCAGCCCTTCTTATTGTAGAGTGGCATTTGGAAGAGTGGGAGAAGACAGCTGTCTGCAGCACCCCACATCACTGCCTGGGTTGAGTGCTGGTGTTATCATAGTTCTGGTGTCTCAGAGAAAAAGACGTGGAGACTTTTTATGAGCTATCTACGCATGGCCAGAGCCTGAGAATCTGGGCTCCTTCTGCCCAAATGCACGTGAAAATCCTGGAAATCAACTTAATGATTTACAAGGAGGTACAGATCGGATGCTGACTTTTTCTAGTCAGCTCATTTCCCTGACTGTTGGGAAACCTTGAAAAACTGTGACCTCTGTTTTGAGAACTTTGCCAAACCGAGTCTGTAGATAACATGTGTCAGAAGCCTGTAGATTATAGCCAATACTTCCAGCAAATAGTTTCAGGAATAACTCGGTACTTTACCTGGTTTTAAAAGGGCTTTCTTTGTGTCATATCTTAGCCTTCTTGGGTCAAAGCCAGACCATGAATGTCCATGGGTAAATGATTTACCATAGGAAAAGGCCAAGGTGTGCCTTTCCATGCATGGGCTGAGTTTCAGAGCATATAGATTTAAAATATTCTGCTCCTGCAAATATTACAGTCCTATCTGACAGAAAAAGATACTTGAAGAAAAAAAAAGGACAAGTGTTGGGATCCTGAGGAAGAGCCTCAGTAGTTTTGCCCTCAGGGCACTTGGAAAAGTCTAGGACGGATAATGGTCAGTGACAGAGCTGACACAGTGAACTCCGGGCACACGCCTCCCTATTTGCTCAATTGATCTTAATAGCAGCTTCGTGAAGTAGGAAGTTATCTCCTTTTTACAGATGAGGAACCTGAGGCACAGAGAGGTTAAATAACTTCCCTTGGCAAAGGGCAGAATCACAGACCTGCTGGCCTCGAACAACTACACTGCCTTTGCATTCACTATGTCCTCACTACTCCCTGCAGGGTGGGGGGGCACTCTTACTCAAAACTTAAATCTCCCTTCTTGCTTGCTCCTCAGATTACTTACTGCTTCTTCATATCGGGACTGATGCCACTTTTGGCAGATTTGAACATGACCAGTAGATCACATTTCCTGGTGTTGCTGTTCTTACAAGTAACTGAAATTGCCTCCTCATCATCCACTCTTTGTGACAGAGGGGGTCAGCCTTGTGTAAGATTGTCATTTCCAGTATGTTGCAATCCTTTTCCTCTTTGAAAGAGAGTTTGCCACTCAGTTTGAAAGAGGACCATTTAATGCTGACTTTCATCCCTAATTTGCATATCTGTACCCTTTTCTTATCTCAGCCCCAAACTGTTTTCCAAATGCCTAGAGACTGTTCCCTGGGATTGTCCTATATCATCATAGCTTGTTTGCAACTGAACTCGTCCTTTCTCTCTTACCTCTCAAAACAGGGCCCCCTTTCCAACTTCCTGCTCTGCCAGTGACGCCAGTCTTCTTCCAGTCACACGTCTGGTGAGTCATCTTTGACTCTCTTTTTGCCATTGTGCTCTGTGTCCAAGTTTTTCCTGTTGTGTGTATATTTTTAAATAGACTTGATTTTTTTAGAGCAGTTTTAGGTTCATAGCAAAATTGAGGGAAAGTACAAGGAAGGGAGTTCCTATCTACTGCCTTCCTCCCCTCCCTCTTTATCAGCCTCAGAATCAGGGCAGTACCTATGCTGTTACTATCAATGAACCTACAGAGACTCATTATTATCACCCAAAGTCCACACTTTACATCAAGGTTCACTCATGGTGTTGTATACTCTATGAGTTTTGACAAATGTCTGACGTGTGTCCACCATTATTGTATCATATAAAATAGTTTCACTGCCCCCCAAATCCTCTGTGCTCTCCTTCTCATTATTTTCAAGTGTGTTTTTCCATCTCCCCCTGTCCACCTTGAGTCCATGATCTCTTCTGCTGGCTGGTGCATCCCCCAGCCGCCTGATGGAGCTCATGGCCTATGATCTCTATCCCTGTTAATCCATCCTCTACCCTATACCAACATGAGTCATTGCCATCATGTGAGGCTTGTACTTACTATATCCCTGCCTTCCAACAGGATACAAATTTGTATTCCTCCTCTCATCGTTCAGGGACTCCCCATCCTAGAATGCCCACTGGAGCCCTTCCAGACTTGTCTCTTTGTCATAGTCTGCCAACACAGGCTATCCACTCCTGAGGGGCTGGACCCCTAGATCTCCTGAAGGTAGTACTGCTTAATCACCACCAGGCTGGGCCTGTTTTCTCTGCTTTTCCTAATGCAAGCATCAAGGCCTCATCCTACCTCTTCGTGAAGCCTGTCCCTCTCCATTCTCCTTCCTGGATCCCTGTTGTCAGTGTTCTTTCCTTTGGCACATATGGTGGGCTTTGCATCACAAGTGAACTTTTCATATCTGTATCTTCACATCTTTAGATCTTAGAACTCAGGGAGTGTTACTGAATCATTAAAAAAATACCTTTCACCAGAACCAAACCTAGAACTATCACATAGCAGGCTCTCAGTGATTGCTTATTGAATTGAATTGTCACTGTCATCTCGTTGTCCTTTATTGCTAATGACCCTTAAGAGGTCTGTCATGTAAATGTAGTCTACTTCTCTCAGTGTTACCTCTTTCCCGAGGATGAGAAAGCCGTTTCCAGACCTTTGGCTATTGGCGTTCCCAGGTTTCTGCCCTACTTCACATCCCTAGAGCATTTGAGACGTTAATCATTCAGTTTATTGGTTGGTGTTCTCCAGTAATTGCTGTCTTTTAAGCATTTATTTCTAAGGAGGTGGCTTGAATACCATGTTAGATATAGGGGATATTGTGTGGTGGTTAAAAGTGAAGGCTTTCCTGAGCCTGGTTCCTGGGTTTGGATCCTGGTTCCTTCACTTACTAGCCGCATGACCTTGGGTACTGCTTCCTTACATGTAAAATTGAGGTAATAATACTTGGCTCATGGACTATCTTGAGGATTAGACGCGATAGTTTATATTACAGTCTCTGCACCGTGTCTGACACATAGTTAACTCAGTTACTCTTTAGGTTGATTGCTCTTTTCGATTATTCGTGGTATAACTTTAACATTATTCCCCAATCTCATCCTGTACGGTGCAGTGGAGTTAGGTCAGGAGGAAAGATAGAAAACAGTAGAGGAAGACATGTGGCCTTCAAGACTTTCCACTCTGGTTTCTTGCTGGCTGAAAGCTTTCATTTCTCACAAGGCCAGTGATCGACTGTGAATGTGAGGAGGTGGGCTGGCAGAAGAGGCAGGGCGTTGTTCCCATGCCCATCCTCCCAGCCCACATGGTTGGGTGGCTTAGAAACTTGATGGTGGTGTAGAAATGGAGTAAATTAGCTGGGAATGATTCAATCAAATTTAATTGACTCAATATGCCAGAAACTCTGCTGAGTGCTAAGGTTACAAAGTATGGATGATTTGGACAAGGTCCTTGTCCTCATGGGACTTTTGAGAGGACAGACAATAAATAAGAAAATAGATTAATAGGTAAAATAATATAGACTGTGATAAGTTCTAAGGAGAAAACAAAAGGATAGAGCCTTCCTGGGGGAGTTTGCTTTAGCAGGTGATCAGGGAAGGCCCCATCGAGGAGGTGGCACTTCAGCCAAGACCTGCAGGATGGGAAGGAGCCCCGTTGGTGGGTTGGGTGGGGAGGGATGAGGAGCATCAGAGGGAACAGGAGACACAAAGAGCCTGAGGTGGGAGTTTCGCACCGCGCTGTTTAGGGCAGTTGGACACTGAGTGTGCAGGAGAGTTGAGACAACGGTTGGTTGGAGAATGAAGGAGCATGGTTTATAGGGACTGTGCAAATACACACCCTGGAACAGTGGTTTTCAAAACATTTTCTATCATTAGTATACTTGAGGGGGTATGCGGTGCGTTCCTGGGATGGGACCGTTGGGGGCGGGTGATGGTGAAGGCTGGGGTATGTGTGATAGTTTGAAAAGAGCCCTCTCTGATTTGGATATACCTTACCTTCTCCCGTTCCCCAAATTGAGAAGTGCTGTTCTTCATCATCCATCCACTCAGAAGCCTTAGGATCCTGGAATGTTTACATCTCTTTTCAATTAAATGTGCAGTGCTCTGTAGGTACACCGTAGGAACATGGAATTCTGTCAGGGGGTGAGAACATCGAGGATGAGTCACTGTTTAATTGGATCATTGTGTGACCCACTTAAGTAAATAGTGCTTTTTGAATAGAAAAGTTATACATTATTTTGAAGTTATTTAGAAATGACTTTGGGACATCCTTTAAAATTTTTAATCCATGTGGATTTCGCCTTTTTGTTAAGAGAGGCAGTGTAGGGAAGACGAGAGGACACCTTCTGACATTTGGAAGTTGTCAGTTTGAGTCTGCACCACTGTGTGGCTTTGGGTGGTTATTTAACCTCTTTGGGTATTATTGGCCTTTTCTGTAAAATAAGGTGAATAAGTTCTGTGCTGCCTTCCTCACCGACTGTCATGAGACAGTGCTTTTTAAACTCGAGTACCAAGAAATAAAAGTTACTTTAAAAAATTTAAATTTTCTCTGCATACATTATGGCCAGTGGCACATTATGACTAGTCTGTAATTCATGACCATAGAAGAGAACTTTTCACTGCTCATAGAAGGGTTATCTCTAGAATAATCCAAAGGAGAATATTTTCATAACTTTGCAGTAGGGATGGGTACCCTAAGTTTGTTGCAAAGTCTAGAAGCTGTAAAGAAAAGATTGATAAAATTAATTACCTGAAAGCAGTCAGCATAACAAAAGCCCAGAATGCAAAACAAAAGGCAAATTATAAACTGGAAAAATATATTTACACTTTATTTTATGCGTTAAGGATTAATTTCCCTAACCCATAAAGAACTCCTACAAATCAATAAGGAAAAGAACATAACTCTAGGAAAATGGTCAAAGGATATGAACAAACGATCTACATAAATAAATTCATGAAACTCATGAAAACTACTTGACCTCACACATAATTTTTAAAATCTGAATTCAATTTCACTGAAATATACCATAGGTTCACTTATCTGGGATTGGCAAAGATAAAAAATTTTGAACATCCTCCATGTTCAAGAGGATGTGGGAAAAGGGAACTCACCCACATTTAGTGACTGTGTATTAATTCCCTGCGGAGGGCACCTTGCCAATATCTGTCAGAGTTAATAATTCACATGGTTTTGCTTGACTCAGAAATTCTGCTTATAGAAGTTTATCCTTCAGATAAATTCACAGGTATTCACTGAGCAGTGTTTTTAATAGCAATGAGTGTCTATCAGTAGAGGCTGGTGAAATGAGTTGTGCTGTATCTGCAAAGTGGAGTAGTATGCAGCCACGAAAAGAGGCCGGGGATGCTCTGTGGATAGCTGTGGAGCAGTCTACGTTGTAGATAAAGAATGAGGCATAGGAAGGACTGTACGTGGTGCTTCCATTAACAGAAAAGGGGGGAGGGCAAATCATAAATATGTGTAGATAGTTGCATATGCATAAAATGTCTCTGGAAGGATAAAAAATGACTGGGAGGTAGGGGAAAGAGGGAGTTTTAATTTTATGTCCTTTTGTATTATTTTATTAATAATACAAAATTAACACTTTTGTATAAGTGTTAATTTTTAAAAATGAACAAAAATAAAATATAAAACAAAATTAGAAAATAAAACAGTATTTGAGGTAGCATTTTGTTTGATTCCCAGATTATTAGACATCTTCATGTGTCCACTATGCCCTAACACTGTCACAATTTGGGGCTATTAAAAGGTGAGACAGCTACTTTAAAGAGCTCTTGGTCAGTTTGGGGACACAGTAGTAAAGTACATGACGATCAGAGGCCAGTGGAAGAAGGACAATTTAATTAAACATTCAGGAGCTGATGCAGCTGAACTGATGCAGATTCAGTTCCATACTTGGCGGGTGACCACTGTGTTCAAGATTTATATACAAAGGTTGTGGCAAGTGGGATAATGGCCCCCACAGGTGTCCACGTCCTAATCCCCAGGACCTGCGGATATGTTTTCTTACATGGCAGAGGGACTTTGCAGATGTTAAGGGTCTTGAGATGGGGAGATACTTCTGGGTTGCCCAGCTGGGCCCAATCTAATCACACGGATCCTTAAAAGTGGGAAACATTTTCTGGCTATGGTTAGAGGGAGACGTGACCACGGAAGCAGGGTAGAGAGGTGATTATGTTGTTGGCTTTGAAGATGGAGAAAGAAATTGGTACATTCCATGAGCCAAGGAATGCCAGCAGCCTCTAGAAGCTGGAAAAGGCAAGGAAACAAATTTCTCCCCTGGAGCCTCCAGAAGGAACAGAGGCTTGCATGCAGATGCCTAGATTTTAGCCTGGAGAGATGTGTGTTGGTTTTCTGAGCTACAGAACTGTAAGAGAGTAACTTGGTGTTTTAAGCCACTAAGTTGATGGCAATTTGTGATGGCAGTGATAGGAAACTAACACAAAGATGATGTAGAACTAACCCCAGGCCTTGCCTTCATGGGCTTTCTGACCTAGGAGGAGAGACGGCATGAACCTAGCCAGTCATCACGCTGAGCGAATGTGGAAAGGGACATGGAGATTTGCAAGGAGCTGTCCACGAGGGGGTCAGGGAAGGCTTGGGAGGAGGCAGCGGTCACTTGCGTTATGAGAAGGGCTCTGGTGACGACTGTGGGCTTGAATCTTGACTGTTGAGGAGCGTGGAGCCAGGTAATGGTGGCTTTGGAAGCTGGACTGAGCATGCTTAGTGCCCTTGAGGGTTTCGCAGGTAGGACAGCGACCGGTACAGTAAGGGCGCTGATCAGGTTTCTTTAAGTGGGGAGGTGGGCTTAGCTTCTGAACCCTGGCTCCAGAATCTTCTTCCCACTCATGTTGGCTTCTCGATCTCTTCACCCCGAGCAGCCTCACCTCTAACCTAGTTGATCACTCCCCATTCCCCCCGCCACTCCCCGTGCCACTCTGCAGGCGGGTTTGGATGCAGGGGCTACCTTAGCAGTGCCAGGTTCCTGGGCCTCAGCGTCCCTAGAGAGAGAACGCTGGGGTCTGTAGCTAACTCTCGTGTGGACACTCGTAATGACCTGCTACTCCAGAGCCACTTTTCTGCCTCTTCTGTGTCCCCGCAGAATGAGAGGCAGAAACCCCAACTATGTGGCTCTGGCAGGTCCCCATGGGCCGATGGTCGGACTATCCCTGCTGTCCTTCAGAAGCCAACTCCCTCCGGGCCTTGGCCTTTTGTGACCTATGGCCTGCCAGCACGTAGAGCTGGTTCCTGAGCAGATGAGCCAGCAGGACCTTCAGGGTTCTCGGAAGCAGTGATCCTGAGGGTGGGCGCTTCCAGCAGAAATGGGAATCTGGGTTTCCCGGACCAGCTGCCTCTTCCCTGCGTGTTTTCCCTCTGCTCTTCCTCTTGCTTCTGGTTTTACTCCCTAAAAACTTGGATGGTGGTGTCAGCCTTTCAAGGCTTCTTCTCTGCTGCATTATCTAATGAGTGAAATTGTACAAAGGGACAGGTAGGTGATAATGAAGGGGTTTGTTATGGTCATATGAGGAAATGCCCTGGCCCGTTTGTCCTTGGGCAAGTCATCATCTCCATTAAGTATCTTTGCTCTGTGAGAAACTGAGACCATAATACTTTGTCCACCTCAGAGGGTTATTGTGAGAGGGTGTTATTCATTCATGTATCCATCCATCCATCCATTTGTCCATTACGTATTCATGGAGTACTTACATAAAGGCAGGTGCTGTACCAAGCAACCAGTGAAAACTAGTGATAAAACAGACACAGTGCCTGCTCTGCTCTTGTGGGGACAGACAACAAACAAGGAACAAAAGCATATATAATGACAGCTTACGGGAATGTGGTAATGTCTGTGACAGGGCCACGTTGTGATTTTAAATGGCGACTTTTGGTTTACCAGGACAAAGGTCTCCCTGTGATAAGTGACCTGGGCTCGTGGCCTCCTTGGTTCTGGATGGTGGGCAGGGAGATATCTGAGAGCCCTTTGCTTTTCCATTCCCTTCCTCACACGGTGGGGGGATCTCTTTCCTCTGCTAGGGCTCACAGCTGGCGTCTGGGTGGTGCTTGCACATGTGCCTGGTCTTTCTCAGAATGAGACTCTCCCGACAGGTGAGCGTGCCATCTAGGGCTGCTTCTCAGTCCTGTGCACAGGAAGTGAGAGAGGAACTCAGCTTTTGCAGCAAATGACTGAAGCTTTGGTCACTGCTATTATAGTAGCCAAGAGGAGTAACTGGAGACGTAGGACCATTGTGATGAAGCAGTTTGAGTTGCTTAATATTACATTGTGAGGAAACTCAGGTTGTCGGTGGTCACGTGTGGGGCTGGCTATGGATTTACTTTATTCAAAGTGTAGGCCACACGTGATTCTTAAAACTTTCACGTTAGACTCATGCAGGGCCCTTGAGATCACGATTGTAGCTTAATGCTTCTTCCTCTCTTTTTGCCATTTTGTAGCTGAAGAAACAGACACTTGGTGAAGCTCTACCCTCAGGTGGTAGCTGACTTGGGAACAGAACCTCATTTTCTTCATTTATACACTGTGCTGTATCACTCAGGACCGTGTGTGTGTGTGTGTGTGTGTGTAGAAGAGGCATGTGGAAGCGTCTATGTTTGCAGCCTTTTAGGGGATCCTAGAGTGTTTCTCTCTTAGTTCTTCCTATAGGGCTAACTCGAAAACCACTTAGCAGATAGTTTAAAAATTTAAATGACTATTTAAAAATTTTATTTTGTTGTAGTAAGAACACTTAACATGAGATCTACCCTCTTAACAACTTTGTAAGTGTACAATACAGTCCTTTTAATGATAGGTACACTGCTGTACACCAGATCTCTCAAGGTACATACTTGACCTTGTTAGAACTCATAAACTGAATTCTTTCCTTCCCAAAGCTATTGTTTCATTCCCGGAACCACTCTTCTTGGTTAACTGGGATTTTCCAATTGCCTTGTCAGCCTGGGAGGACCTGTTATGTTTGTGACTCTCTGAAGACTATTCAGAGGAATTATATATTTGTAAAGACTGCATGTTAAAAAGAGTTAAGTAGTTTAGGTCTTATGTAATTTGGGGCTCTGCCAAACCAATGTGTCCAAGTTTGTTTTTTCCCCTTTTTCCCTGAATAGTTACGTAACAAAACCCCACCTCTTGCTTGTCTCCACTTTCTCTCTCAAAGCTCGTTGTTCACTTGTGGTATAACAAGAAAAAGTATTGTGAAATTCAAGCTGTCATCAGACTGATAATCAAATCCTAAGGTCTTGAGAACCTGATTTCTGACAGGTAGCAAATGTAACTCTCTTTTAAAAAAAACTTATTCCTTTTTTGTCTCGTTAGAATTAACTATCTTTCTATGGATGTGTTCTCAAAGTATAGTCTACTCTTGTGAAGACTTAATGCTTCTATTAGTTTAATATTTTTATATTAAGAATATGTATAATATAGGATGGGTGCTATATGACTTGCTTAAAATATATTTCTATGAAATCTTTGTACTTTCCTTGTGACAGTGACTTGTGAAGAAGTGCTGAGATTTATTAACTATTTTTTGTTGCATATATACTTTTCTTGATTTCCAGTTGCTTTCAGTTTCATAGTTGAGTGTTAAGAAAATAACTTGTGAACGGCATGTGATTCTGCTTAAAGTATTTTAAGAAAAAAGATATATGAGGACAAGAAAGCAGATAAAAATAGCAGGAAAAATAATCAAAACAGAATTAAGCTATATATAGAGGAAAGAGTCAACCAAAATGAGTCAGGAAAGTGGTTTATTATTAATAATGTATTAATTGGGTTGATGAAATGTCCATGCCTCATATTGCTCTCCTGCAAATGGGAGATGCTGCTCTTTCCCACCGCTGTAAGGTTTTATACTTTAGAGCTTCTTGCAGGTCTGAAGACCTTTGCTCAATATTCTCTTGCCCCTCAGACTGGGCAGCTGGCATTGTGGTCCCCACATGCAGATGAACACCAGGCTGTCTGTTAGTGCAGTGCCCAAGCAGCTGGGTGATTCCTGAGCACTGTTTTTTCCCCATTTCTTCATTCAGTCAGTGTAAATGTATGTGGAGAACCCATTTACATGCCTGCTGGTGTGATAGAGGCCAGAGATTCTAAATAAACAAGAACAGTGAGGAGCTTTGCCATCCCTGAGCTTACCGTTCGGTGGAGAGATAGACATTAATTTAACATTTACATGAACCAGGGTAAAAATATCACTGTGATCAGAACCACAGAAAAGATGATGGTGCAAGGGAAATACAATGGGAGGAACTGATTTTGCTGGGGGGCGTGAGGGCAAGCTGCCCTGGGTTAGTGGGATTGGAAGTGCGATCTGAAAGGTGAGTCCTGGTTAAAAGGACAACACATGTGTTTGAGTCCCCACATTGGCCTAGGGAAAGTTGCTAACCTTGTTGTCGTAATCTTGAGCAAGTTACTTCTCCTCTCTAAGCCTTCGTGGATTCATCTGTAAAATGGGTGGTTGTGAGAATCAAATGAGGCAAGGCACACAGTGTATTCCACACAGTGCCAGCACACAGTCGATACTCATAAATGGTAGCTGTTTTTATTACTATATGGGTTTTGTGTTCATTTTACTAGAAATATTGAAAAGACACTTGCTTAAATTTTCCCTTACTCTGGTTAGTAAGAGCCACTGAATACCCGAGAATAGTTAACTTGCAGAATGAAAGCCCAAAGGGAAATTTCATGGTGGTTTTTGATTTGTCCTCAGCATCTAAGATGTGGGAAAGTCTGTAATAGAGCCCTGGGTGTGAAGACACATTCAGAATAGGGCTGCCTGAGAAGCATTTGTAATATACTATGATTTTAAGACACAAGCAGTGTTAGATCACATTGCCTACATTTCTCATGGCAGTCAATCATGAATAGCTAGGCTAATGCATATTTTCTGTACCCTTATCATATTCTATTTGCCCAGTGGTTTTTGCTGCACTGTTTGTGGTTATGTATGGATATTTCTTAGAGCTAAATGTGCATCTTTTGAGAAAGGCAGGTCTTTCTTTATCTACAGCCAATGTAAATTCTTTCAGAACGGCTTACATCTTTCTTCCCCAAGCCCATTGTATAAGAAGCTCCATCAGCTCCAGGTCAGTGGACGTGTTAGTCTCCTCCACCTAGCCCTGCTGCTGGTGGTTTACACCGCATGCCCCAGGACCTGGTCATTAGCGTATGGCTCAGTAAACCCTTTCTTTTAGAAAAGCTTTTGGCCTGGAAGGTTTTTGTTTAAGAGTGTATATCAACTAAAAATTAAATATGCTGCAAGTCTTACAAGTTTATTACTCAAAATAACATTTTTACTTTTTCTCGTTCTTACCATTTCTCTACCTCAATTTCTATGTTCATAGGTTTACCATCTTCAGGTCAACTATTGTTTGCTGCCTTAAATCTATTTGGGAACAGCTTCAAATCCATTTGGAGCCAAAGAGAGGATGAATTATAAATAAGTACTGTATTCAGAGATGGTTGTAGACAATGTGAATGGAGTTGGAAAGACATATCAATGAGACCTTTGGCTAATGAAACTGTTGGCTGTCAGCACCCAATACTGCCACCGACTCATGTGGCACCCCTTGGGGGTGGGCTAAGTGCCTCCTAAGCCATGTGGATTTGCTCTGCAGTTCCTGTTTTGTTTTTCTGCTAAGACAAATCCTGCTTCAAAATTTAAGTGTTGTTAATGACTGATTAGAACTGAATAAAAATACAGCCTGATGTGTCAGCTAAGGGAGGGGAAAATATCAAACACTCCTGGAGAGAGGAAGTCGAGTGTTCACTCCTCCAGGTCTTGTTTCTTTTCCTCATAATGGGTTTTTTTTTTTTTTTTCCTGATTCAGCAAAAGAGGAATCCAGACTGAGGGGCTCTCTTTTCTGTCATACACTTACATATGTTGTCTGTGTTTACATATTTATTTTATCTATATTTTCAGATCGCAAAAGTAATGTGTTTAAAAAAAATAAAAGTTAACAATCCAGGAGTATATAAAGTAAAAAGAAAAATTCACTTTGGCATGAATCCTCTTGGAATCATTTGCTGTGCATCTCTGAGCATGTAAGTGTATACACATATACGTACACACTTAAACAATGGAATCACTCTGCATATTGTTCTGTTATTTGTTGTTTCTACTTTGTACATTATGGACATCCACCGTCCCAGCACTTTCAGATTTTCCTCCTTTTTAAAACACCTACAAGGTATTCCATGAGTGCGTCTTTATGTAATCACTCTCTTACTAATGGGCATTTAGGTTGGCTTAGCTTTTTCAGTAATAAACATGGCTGTACGTGAGCAGCCTCACACTTGTGGCTTTGCCCTGGGTTCTGGTCTTTCTCAAGGATCCCTTCCTAGAAGTAGGGATGCTGAGTGGAAGGGTGTGTGAGACTTAGGAGTTGGTAACCCTGTATCCCAGTCAAGGTCAGAGTGTGAACACTGGCCTGACTCAGATGCGAGCATCTTATGTGCTGTTTTCTGCTTCCACGAGGCGGGCAGAGCAGCATGCAGCCCAGGGCCGCGTGCCTAGATAGACCTCGTTGGTGGGCATGCTGATCCTCCCAGCTGCCTCATCCGGTTCAAATTTATGCAGGTAACAATGTTTAAATCTTGACTTTTGCTTCAATCCAGATGTATTCACAGAGAACGTGTCAAGCCTGCTCCTTCGATAAAGGCAGACTTGGTTTTCTTTCTCACTCTCCAGCCCCTTTCATTTGTTTTTCTTCTTGGTTTTCTCTTAATCTTTAGACTTTAAAATTGCTGACGAGATCACAAGATTAGCTGTCTTTGAAAAAGACACTCACTGGCTTTGTTTAGTTTGGTCAGTTTTGTGACTCCTTCCTCTTGAGCCCCTTCCTGGCCAAAATGCCTTGGCCAAGGACCCTTTCCAGGTGTACCGCAGACCTGGTTTCAGCACCAAGGTTTCATTGAGGCAGGAGATGAATCACGTACCAGGAGGTAATGAGTGAGGCCAGCTAACCACTGGGCACATTTGTGACTTCATTGCCTTCTACTTCTCCATGTTCAGCAACAACTTATGTTAAGGGGATGAACAAGTCACTTAAATTTTCCAGTTTTAACTTAACCCGGTTTTCATATCAGGCTCTGACGTGTCTTAGGGCACAGGCTGTTTTTGTCAGATGCATTGCTCACGTCATTCTCCCTCCACTTATCTCCCGTCTGCTCACCACTCTCTTCCTCGCCATGGTGACTGTCACTAATCGATTGTGCCCTTTT
This sequence comes from Eidolon dupreanum, assembly GCA_028627145.1. Lineage (NCBI taxonomy): Eukaryota > Metazoa > Chordata > Mammalia > Chiroptera > Pteropodidae > Eidolon > Eidolon dupreanum. Next base: position 9,389,432 of record CM053514.1, on the reverse strand, counting down.
CCCACAGAGCCAGACGAGCCCGCGAGATCTTTCTTAAGCACTCCAGGCAGCAGTTTCTACTGCAGTGATCCTCAACCTTTTTTTTTTTTTGTATTCATATATATATTTTAATTAATTAATTTTTTATGATGACATTGGTTAATGAAATCCAGTAAGTTTCAGGTATACAATTTAACAGTAAGGCATATATATGTATTGCATTGCATGTTCACCTCCCATAGTTAGATTTCTTTCTGTCACCACATATTTGACCCCTTTTACCCTGTCTATTTCCCTCCTCCCCCCTCCCTTCTGGTAACCACTAGTCCATTATCCATATCCATGAGTCTCTGATTGTTTGTCATGTTTGTTTGTTGCTTTTAGGTTTATATCCCACATATAAGTGATATCATGTGGTTTTCAACTTTTTCTGTTGGCTTATTTCACTTATCGATTATCTCAAGGTCCATCCATGTTGTCGCAAATGGAAGTATTTCATCTCTTCTTATGGCTGAGTGTCAGCTGATCGAGAAGGGAGGGTTTCGGTGCTGGGATGCCCAGTGGAAAAATGCACAAGTGGCCGACATGAGAACGAAACGGCAGGCACCAACTTTATTGCGGGGAGCGCCATTCTGTCGCGGGGAACACGCTTCTGCTCCTGCTTCTCTTCTGCTCCCCGTCTGCTCCCCAGAGGACCGCACGGGCTCTGCATGTATCAGAGTACAGTAGTGGCATTCAGCCACATGTGCGTGATATAATAAGCTGAATTACGTTTACATATTTTAGGTGCAGACGCCCTAATACACTAATATAACATTCTAAATCTGGGGTTCTATTCCTAGCTGCAAGCCTGGATCACAGCCAGACCTGGGGGGACTCACCACGCCTGGGACCCACACTGAGTAATATTCCATTGTATATATGTACCACAGCTTCTTTAGCCAGTCATCTATCGTAGAATACTTCGGTTGCTTCCATGTCCTGGCCATTATGCATAATGCCGCAATGAACATAGGTGCGCAAATATCTTTTTGGATATGAATTTCAAGTCTTTGGGGTAATACCCAGTAGAGAGATTGCTGGATCAGATAGTAGATCAATTCTTAGTTTTTTGAGGAACCTCCATACTGTTTTCCGTAGTGGCTGTACCAAGATCTCCCTTTGGCACCAGGGATCGGTGCTCCTATGAGAATCTAATGCCCGATGATCTGAAGTGGAGCTGAGGCGGTAATGCCAGCGCTGGGGAGTGGCTGCAAGTACAGATGAAGCTTCCCTCACTCACCACCCGCTGCTCACCTCCTGCTGTGCTGCCTGGTTCCTAACAGGCCATAGACCGGTACAGGTCCTTGGCCAGGGGGTTAGGGACCCCTGTTCTACTACATTAGAGTTGGTACAACTGTGGGCCTAGTCAAACCTTCAAGGGCCACACTGGAGAAGGAGTAAGGTCAATGCAGAGATGAGTGGTACCCGAAATTGTGGAATTCCTGGATTACTAGAACTATGAGAGAAGATTTGGGTCTTGAACGGGATTGCTAACATTTTGCTTTTTATATAAAAGACATAGAAACCTCCCCCAAACCTATCAGATACAATTCCTGTCATTTTATAAAAGAGAAGATTTTGATACCTTCAAAGTAGGAAAGACATAATCTAAGAATAAAGGAGAGTCCTTTAAATTGAAAGATTTTTGGGTTTAAAAAAAGTTCAGTGTATCTTTTTCTTTTTCCCATTTTGCCATAGACCATTAACAACTTGGTCACAGACCTAAGTGCCATTTAGGGACCTGTGTTATAAATTTCAGATCGCTAGAGGTTTTTTCTTTATATTTTTGGGGGTCCTACAATGCAAAAATATAATTCCCTTAATCCAGGTGCTATTACGTATTGGTATTGATGTGTACTTGGATGAACATTTTATTATTTCTACATTATAATACTAGTTGATCATTTTATAGACTAACAAAGGTTTTATAATACTTTGAGGATTAAATAAGTATTTTCTTGGTGACTCTCCTGTCCACTGGTCATTCATTTATTCCAGTTATTTTTTGCCCATCTGCTATGATGTGCTGGACACAAGAGTGCAGCAATGAACTTGGTCAGAGTTTCTGCTCTCTTAGAAGTCATATTACAGGGGAAAATACATATAAACAAATAAATAATATAGATTCAGGTTGTAAGTATCATAAAGAAAATAAAATGGTGTACTTATAAAGAGAACAACTTAGAGGAGGAAACTTCAGTTAAGGTATTGTGGCAAAGGTGACTTTGGTGACATTTGAGCTGACACAGACAAGATCTAGGGAAAAACATTCTGAAAAGAAGGACTAGGACTAAGTGCAGAGGCCCCGGTATGGAATGGAGGTGGTCTGTGTGAGATGTGGAGAGAAGGCCGGGGTGGTGCAGCATAAAGGGAAGGAGAGTGGGCAGAGGTGAAGCGGGAGGGTCAGCTGGGATCAGACCGAGTCCTGGTGTCAGAGTATTCTTATTGCAGTGGGAAGCCATGGGAGGGCTTTCTGCAGAAGTGTTTGGTCTGAATTTGCATTAAGATGGTCCTGGATGTGTGGAGAATGGATTGTATGGGGCAAGAATGGAAAGTCATTTGGGAGGGGATGTCAGCCATCTAGCTAAGAGAAGATGGTGATCAGAACAAGGGGTTGCGAACACAGATGGGGGTGAGATGTAGTAGTGTATCTTATTCTACAGTCTGTGTATATCTCTCTATAGTTCTTGCCATGGTGCCTGAAGGTCGTGGGTGCTCATTGGTTAAAGGGAAGAATGAGGAAGGAAGTTGGTTCAGACAGGAACAGGCTATATGGTCACTCTAGTTATGGGTGATATTTTCACTTTTGTTTTTCAAACTTCCTGAATTTTATTATTGTAAACTTAATATGTAAGAAGAATTATTTTGCTTTAGAACATTTACTTTCAGAAGCAAGAAAACATTTCTTTGGGCTCTTTCATGTAGTCCTGTCTCCTGTTTAGGTTTCTCCCCCTGACCACAGGGAATGACCGTGTTGATGGTCTTACGGGTGGGAGGCCTGGAAGCTGTGGTCATTTGTTTTTACCCCCTAGATTCTCATGAAGGTACCAGAATAGCACTTACAGATCGCAGGACTACCTGTCCTATGACAGATGAGGTTAGGATCCTTGTAGGTTCAAAATGACCTAAGGGCTTACTTAGGTTACCTGACAGGCCTGCTCTTTTCTCTCTCCCAAAGCAGTATTAGAGTTGAAGGTTACCTTGGGGGCCCTGCCTTTTGCCTTCGTTTTCTACTAAAGTTTTACTAATGCAAATTTATATTTGACTGACCTGTATGTCACCTCATAATGTGAAGCATAAAGACGTTAATATATTGGCTCATACTTGAAGTACTATGAAACAAAATTAGATGTTTAAAAAAATGTTATATGTAGACTTTTCAGACTAAAACTGTATCAGAAATAAATGCCAGGGGTTAGGGTGCTGAGAGTTATCTCCATGAGTTGTGAGTATGTTGTCCCAGTAAGATCTGGAAGAAATCAGTTATTCCTTTGCCTTTTAACTTTTCCACCTTCAAATGCAAGACAACTAAATACCCTGGTTGAGAAAACAGAGTCTCTCCTCCTGCTGGACACTACCTTGTGAAAGATGGAGGCACTTTAAATATGAGACAAGACAGGTCTATGGCCCTGGACCACGTAACAGGAAGCCATGTGTCTGATCCCATCTTTTCTCTGGAGTCTCACTTTCCAGTAACCCCCTCAATCCCAGCCAAAGCAAACCACTTTGTTCCCAAACTTGACTTGCACCTTCTTGCCTCCCTGCCTGTAGTCATACTGTTCCCTCCACCTGGAACCCACCCCTGCCATTTTATCTCCATCATTAAAGGCAATATAGCATAAGGTTAAGGGATGGTCAACATGGTCACTGGAGCAAGACTGACCTTTGACAAAGTACTTAACTTTTTGGTGCCTCTTGTTTTTTTTTGTTTTTGTTTTTCCTTTTTTTTCTTTATTAGTTTCGAGTATACAGTGCATTGGTTAGACATCTATATAGTTCATAAAACGATCCCCCCAGTTGCTCCTTCCCTCCTCTGGCCCTGCACTTAACCATCATATTAATGCTAACTGCATTCTCTCTGCCGTGCTCCCCATCCCTGTGACCATCTAACAACTATTAATTTGTACTTCTTTAACCTCTCACTATTTTCTCCCAGGCTCCCATGTGCCTCCCCTCTGACCATCATAGATCGTCCTTTATATTTGTGGGTCTGTTTTCGATTAGTTTATTCTTTTTGTTCTTTAGATTCCTCATGTAAGTGAAATCATATTTATCTTTCTCTGTCTGACTTTTTTCACTTAACGTAGTAATTTCTAGGTCTTTCCATGTCGTTGCAAATAGTAGGATTTCATTTTTTTTAATGGCTAAGTGATAGTCCATTGTATGTATGAACCATAACTTCTTTCTCCAGTCATCGGTTCATGGATATTTAGGTTGCTTCCATATCTTGGCTATTGTAAATAGTGCTGCCATGAACATAGGGGTGCATAGATCTTTATGAATTATTGTTTTGGTTTTCTTTGGTTAAATACCCAGAATTGCAACTGCTGGGTCAAAACGTATATCCGTTTTTAATTTTTTGAGGAACTTCCAGACTGGTTTCCATAGCAGCTGCACCAAATTACAATACCATCAACAGTGTACGACTGTTCCCTTTTTTCCGCATCCTCGCCAACACTTGTTGTTCTGCGATTTATTGATGATAGTCATTGTTTCTTTAACTGTAAAATGAGGATAATAGTCATACCTACCTCATAGGGTTTTTATGAGGCTATGTGTAGAGTTCTTAGAATAATGAGTTTGTCAGAGCACTCTCATAGGGTTTTTATTATTAACTTTCGAAGTCCGGCCTATCCTGTAAGCCTGTTTCCACTAACCAACATGGGACTTGGGGCCTGCAGACCTAGGTTTGAATCCGAACCCTGGCTCTTATGAGTTGGGTGACCTTGGATGGTTATTTAACTTCTTTGAGTGTCAGTTTCCCCATGTGGAGTACATTATCATGTGGTCGCTGGGAGAATCATGTGTGAACTGGAGGACACTCAAGTGCTAGTTTCTGTTCCCCTCCCCTGCAGCTTTCTGTTCATCACCTGATGCCTCGGATATGCCTGGCATCCTTGTATCTCGTCCGTTAGACTCTATACTCCGGAGTTTTCTTTGTTTCCAGCATGTATTTATTCTTTTTCTTATTCATTGATTTTTTCATTCATTTGTTCATTCAATCATTTTGTTCATTCGTTCACTTTCTCTCTCTTCTGTTTATTCAAAAACCATTTACTAAGCACCTGCTAAGTGTGTTAGGTCCTGGGAATCTACCATTATTCCAGCTAGGGTCCAGGAGAGAAGTGACAAGAGCCTGAACTAGTCCAGTGACATTGGAGGCTGAAAGAAGGGAATGGACTTAGGAGGCGTTTAGGAAGAAGATTGGCAGGGCTTGCTGACTGATTGGATTTGGAAAGTAAGGGAAAGGAAGAAGTCAAAGATAGCTTCTGGGGTTCCCACTCGAGTCATTGTGTAGATGTTGACACCATTAATGAAAATGAATAACCCAGGAGGTGGTAGATTGGCTAGGCTGTGGTAGGGCAGGGAAAACGCATGGTGTGACAGCCAGCCTGGATTGGGCACAGTGAGTTTGAAATGCCCGCAGAATGTCTGGATGGGGATGTCCACTAGGAGGTGGCCAGGCTAGCTTCTAAGGCTGTTCTAGTTTTGGACTCCTTGGCACATGATATGAGAGTGGTAGCCAAGAAAGAGAGTGAGCATAGAGCTGAAGAGGAGAGGGCTGTCAGTGGCCCCTTGGGGAGCTGACTTATTAAAGCAGAATGTGACAGTGAGTCTGAGACTTCTGCTGGGAAGCCATGTGTGGTACCTCACCACTGAAACTGCTCTTGACTCCCACCGAGAACTTGGTGCAACGCAAGACCAGCCCGTGGGTGTCAGTGCAGAAGTTGGGGGAAGAATGCCCTCTTCCCCACTGTGGGCCTCGCCGTGTCACCTGCAGGTCCTGAGCTGCATCAAGTGTCTGCCCAGATAGTCCAAGCCTGTTCCACCTCGAGGCTTTGGCATTGGCAGTTCACTCCTCCTGGGGTGCTCTTTCGCAGACTGCCTTATTGCTGGTTCCCGCTTGCCTTTCAGGTTTTGGCTCACATGTCACCTCCTTACAGAAGCCTTCCCTGATGACCCAAATGTGTCCCTACAAAGTCTCCTTGACCGTATCATTCTGTTTCGTTTTCTTCATTAAGCTTGTTCATTACCTCATCCATTTATTTATTTACAAGTTTGCTTTCACTATGATGTAGGTGAAACCAGGGACTTGGCCGTCTTCATCATCACCTTACCTCTGATTGTCTGCGGCAGTGTCTGGTCTTTGATAGGTTGAATGAACTGCCCTTATACACTGGGACGAGAACTTGAGCTTGTTTGTTGAGGAAGGAGGAAGGGACTAGTGACAAGGAAGAAGCTGGAGTTATAAAGGGGGTGAGATCATTGATGGACCAATGTTTTGGAGGAGGTAGGGGAGATCCCGAAGATGGGGAAGTTTGATGTTTTTCTTTGAGACTGAGGAAAGTGGGTGAATATTGTTATAGTGCGAGTTTCCCAGAGAGCACTGACACAGAAGCCAAATAGCCAAATCAAAAAAAACTTTATTACAGATTCGAATCTGGGCTCAAGCCTCCACTGTCGAGCAGTGATTAAGGCAAGAGCCCCGAACCTAGTTTTTGTTACCCTTATATACCCCCTTATCCTCCCCGGTTGCCCCCCCTTCTCGATTACTCACAGGTCTCCCCTCCCCGATTCTCACAGGTCCCCCCTCCCCG
>CM053514.1:9355320-9382093 GCA_028627145.1 Eidolon dupreanum | reverse complement strand
GTTTGTCTAAGCGGAAGTTTCTCATGGCTTGGCTGCCTTTGCAATCTATCTATTTGACAACGTTAAGCAAGAGGCAGTTAACCTGTTCTGGGAACTGGCCTATGCAGCTGGGTCTCAGGTCTATATGCTCTATAAATGCTTCTACTTTATTGTTTGCACTGAAAATTGATTATTACAAATATATAGGTAGATTTCAAGGGAGCAGAGAACCAAAATGAAGAATGTAAACCTGATGGTCTTACTGTCTTGATGAATTGGGCAATGCATCTATGAGATGACAGACGGGGAGCAGACCTGGGAGGAGGTAGGAGGCTGGAGGTAAGGGTCTGAAACTGCCTGGACGAGTGGGAAGACTCTTGAATCCTGGAAGGCCTGACCGAAGCTGGTACGCATAACCTGGCGATGGAGCTTGTCACGGAAGTGACGGATTTTTCTTCAGGAGTGGATAGGACAAGAGAGAAAATGCAAGAGAGGAGCTTATGTTGAGCTGTGTTTAGAGACTGATTGACAGGTACAAGCAGCTGGTGTTTCAATGAACCGAAAACTAAGGTGCTAATGGGAGAGTGTTTAAATGGTACAAGGAAGTGAAGACCAGAGGGAGAATAGAAAAAAATAGGATCAAAGTTCTGTTGGCTTTTCATTCAAGTGGAAAAGCAGATTGAGTGGAAAGAAGAAGTATAAGATAGGGTAGGGTTTTAGAGGAGACTTTTAGTTTTACATTTCAAAGAGCAGTTCCTGGGTGGGACTGTAATAAATACATTGAGAACAAAGGGTTAGGTAACAGGAGTGAAGGAGGCAGGCTAAGGCCAGACCTGGAAGTCTTAAGTCATTACTCTTGAATAAGGTCCTCCTTGGAGGGTTCAGGAAAAAGTGTGGAGGAACACAGGGAGGAGGTCCCTAAAGATGTAGGAATGCAGGGCAGGAACCTGGAAAGAAGGAAGACGGGCCAGGACCTGAGGAGGAGGGAGTGGGATCACGAACCTAGGTTCTAGGTGCTTGGCAGGTTATTGTCTGGAGATAACAATGAGGGGGAAATTCCGTTTTTTCCTGGGACTGAGAAACGGGAGTGCTGACAAATGAGCAGCTCTGACTGGCAGGATTCCAGGGAGGGGGAGGGAGGATTCCAGGGGCCCTACTATGATAATGCTGCTGAGATGGGTTCACATGTGGGGCATTTGTTGGCTCTAGGCCAAGTGTAGTGGAGGGAAGGGTTAGAAGAGGAGACGGCAGAGCAAGGCTGGGTCAGAGCCAGGTAGGAACGAGAGAACCCCAGGGATGGGTGATGGCCCCCCAGCTTGGCTAACATTAAGATCTGCAGGATGAGGGACATTAGGACTGTACATGAAACAGGTCAGGCTCAGTGTTTTGAGTTGGAGATTTTTTTTAACAGCTTTTTTGAAATGTTCATATACAATTTACCCCAATAAAATGTATAGTTCAGTGGCTTTTAGTATATTCACAGACAAGTGCAAAACCATTACTGCAGTCAATTTTAGAATATTTTCATTACCTCATTTCATTGTCTTTAACTACACTTCTCTATATCTGTAACTTGTACTTCTCCACCCACCCCACCCAAGCCCCAAGCAGTCAGGAATCTACTTTCTGTCTTTATAGAGTTCTCTATTCTGGACTTTCATGTGGAGTTTTACAATATGTTTTCTAAAGTGGCTGCACCATTTTACATTTCCACCAGCTTAGCGAGTTGCTCACTGTGGTTTTAGTGGTTTTAATTTGCTTTCCTTGGATGACTAATGACGTTGGACATCTTTTCACGTTCTTGTTGACCATTTGTAAATCTTCCTGGGAGGAATCCTTTGGATTCAGAATCCTTTGCCCATTTTTGAATTGAGTTATTAGTCTTTTTATTATTATTTTTAGCTTCATTGAAGTATAATTGACAAATATGATATACAGTGTGATGATTCGATATATGTATACACTGTGAAAGGATTCCCCCATCGAGTTAACACAGCCATCACCTCACTTATTTACCCTTTTCTTTGCTTTTAGTGAGAACATTTAAGTTCTACTCTCTTAGAAAGTTTCAATTTTACAATATAGTATTCTTAACTATAGTTATCATGTTATACATTAGATCTTTAAGTCTTTTTATTATTGAGTTGTATGAGTTCTTTATTTAATCTAGAAATAAGTCCCTTATCAGATATATGATTTGCAAATGTCTTCTATTCTCTGCATTGTCTTTTTACATTCTTGATGTCCTTTGAAGCACAAAACTTTTTAATTTTCAGGAACTCTAATTTATCTATTTTTTCTTTTTTTGTTCACGCTTTTAGTATTATGTGTAAGAATTGTTTGCTGAACACAGGGCCATGAAGATTTACCTGTTTTCTTCTAAGAGTTTGATAGTTTTTGTTTTTATGTTTAGGCGTTCGATCCATTTTGAGTTATTTTTTATGTATGGTATAAGGTAGGGGTCCAACTTCATTCTTTTGCATGTGGTTATCCATTTGTCCCAGCATCATTTATTGAAAAGATTTATTTTCCCATTGAATCATTTTGGCGCCCTTGTTGAAAATCAGTTGATCTTAGCGGTATGGGTTTATTTCTGGACCCTCAATTCTATTCTGTTGATCTATTTGTTTATCTTTGTGTCAGTTGCACACTGTCTTGAATACTGTTGCTTTGTAGTAAGTTTCAAAATCAGGAAGTGGAAGCCCTACCGTTGTTCTTCTTTTTTAGGATGGTTTTGACTACTCTGGGTCGCTTGCAATTAGATTTGAATTTTAGAATCAGCTTGTCAATTTGTACAAAGAAGTCAAGTGGGATTCTGATAGAGATTGCATTGAATCTGTAGATTGGTTTGGAGAGAAATACCATCTTAATGGTGTTAAGTCTTCTGATCCATGAGCATGAGATGTTTTTCCATTTATTTAGATCTTTAATTTCTTTCAATGTTTTGTACTTTTCAGAATATATGTTTTGCATTTCTTTGGTTAAATTTAACCCTAGGTATTTTATTCTTTTGATGTCATCCTTTGGGTGGTATTTCGATGGGAAGTCACAGGTTGTACTTCTGCAAAGTTCTTTTATCAGGTGAAGGGGTAGAGTGAACAGAGAGTTGAAAAAACATCTCTCCAGGTGTTGGCAGGAGAGAAGAGCAGGACATTTTCTGCTGTTCCTTAGGAGGCTGTATTCTCAAGTCTTTTATGATCCTATGACAGGGAACTTAGGAATTCATCATCCTGCCAAGAACTCCATACACCCAAGTATCAGTGGTTTTCCCTCTTTCCCATTCTAATCGAAACTCTGCGTGGTGGTGGGCTTGGGGGATAGCTCTGGGTTAATAGGAGTGGAATTCCATTGGACTAATTCATGCTAATATTTAAATTATTAATCCCCCTCCTCTAACTTCTGAGATTTATCTGCTTTCCTAAAAGAGGAAAATGAGTAGCCCGGATGGACCACTGATTGGGAGAACTGTAGCATTAAAAAAAAGACAGGAGACCATTTAAGGAAGAGTGGGAAATATTTTTAGATTTGTTCTGGGATGTTAGGGTTGTTTTGAGTAAAGAGGATGCCACAACACAAGTTAGGAAGTCTGGTATTACCTGGCTGGTTTGGTGGTTAGTTCCTCTCTCCTACATCTGCTTTTTATGGCTTATTTCCTTCAGTTCTGTTTCAATCATGTTTTGCTCCCACCATCAACCCCCTTCCTCCCCCCACCCCCCGGCTTTCCTTAGTGTGTGTATGAAGGGAGGTGGAGGTCAGGTTCAGCACACACATGCTTGTGTGTCCAGAACATCTATAAGTCTAAGGTAGCACTTTTCCTAAATGCCACCAAAATAGCTGTGAGGTTGAAATTCTATAGTATATTTCTTTCTTGTTTCTGGATGGTAAACCCTAAATTTGGCCTAGCATCATATGCATGACCACAAGTGGAACCTGTTGTGGAGATAATGTTGTAGAGATTAGCAAGTTTGTGCTTTCATTGTTTTATGTGCTATGACCCAGTATATTTTTAGACAGCGAATCCTCTTTCATATGATTTTTTTCTCTTTTGATAAATGCTGCAAAAGCTTAAACGGTAGTTTTATTTGTCTTTCCAATTTTAACTGAATTTCAGGTATCTGCTTGTTTTTCCATTTTGGTTGGTTTACCTTTTCAAGGTTCTGAGAGCAGATGGAGAAAGAGCCACCTGGGCCCGGTTCACAGATGGTTCTGCACATTCTGCGTGCGCGCGACCGTTCCCGCTGCCTTTCAGCCCAGGTGTCATGTCTTGGTGCAGCTCTTTCTGCCTTTTCTTTTTGGTTGAGCTCTTTTGATTGTTTACATCGAGATCCCCCTCAAGTTACCTCCAGTAAAGGGCTGCTTATCGAAAGGACACTGTGCGTGGGAATCCAGGAGACACTGGACGCTTAAGCCGCTGGGAAAGTAAGAACTCTGGGCCCTGATGCTGCCTCCAGACAGCTCTGCAAAAGTCAGCAGCTCAAGCCGGCCTCTGTAACTCAGCTTCTCTGGTGGTCAGTTTCTTTACTATCTCACGAGATCTTTTATCCACCTCCTGGCTTCTGTTTAACTATAAACTCTGGTCCCTTAGAACTCCAGTTGTGACATCATTACTTGTCCAATTTCTCTTATATCATTTCTCAGACTCAGGTCCCAGAGAACTGCCAAGTCTCGCAGTGTTTCCTAGTCCAGATACTGGGAGGGAGCCATACATGTGCTGGGACATGCTTTAGGCGCCTGGCTAACCTGTGGATTAACTTCCCTGTAGTCCGGTACCCATCAACGATGCTGTCACTTGTGTCTGGGGAGGGTCCCCCCCCCCCACCTAAGGTGATACGAAGCAGGGCTAATTGTAGAGCTGCCCCTCCACTAGGACCCTAGCCAAAGCTTCTCCCTTAGAGGAGATTTGGGAGGGCCATGCCCCCCCTGCCCCCCAGACCTGCCCAATGCAGTGCAGAGGACATACGTAGTACTGAGAGCAGGTCTAGGAAAAACTGGCACTAAATTAAAATCTGAATTTAAAATAACTTTGCTGATGGCATATTCTTATAAGATGAAAGTAAGAAATCAGTGATTTTTTTTGTTATGGCGACATTGGTTAACGAAATCCAGTAAGTTTCAGGTGTACAATTTAATGATAAGGTATATATGTGTGTGTGTGTGTGTGTGTGTGTGTACATATATATACATATATATGTATTTATATATGTATTTATATATATGTATTTATATGTGTACTTATATATGTATTTATTTATGTGTGTGTGTGTGTGTGTATATGTGTGTGTGTGTGTGTGTGTGTGTGTGTGTGTGTATATATATATATATATATATATATATATATAGTCATCGTGTGTTCACCACCCATAGTTAGATTTCTTTCTGTCAACACATATTTGACCCCTTTTATCCCATCTACCTCCCCTCAGTGATTTTTTTTTTAATCAAAAAATTGTTGAACATTTTAGGAGGAAATGAAACAAACAGAAAGTGAAATTAACTTAGCTGTTTGTTTTTTGGGAGGGAGGAATAATAAAAGTAGTTGAGTACATTAAGTTTTACTTTCTTTTAAAACATATATGATTTTCTGAATTTAAAAGCACCAAATGCATTGTAAACTTCTGGAAAAATCCAGAAAAGAAGGAGGTAAAAACCCATCAGAATCCCATCACTCAGAAATGACCACTATTATCTTGTCATGTGTAGGTTCCAGTACTCAAATAAGTAAAGAAATAAAAACATGCTTTCAAAAAATAGCTTAATACTTCTCAAATAGTCCCTATCATTTAATATTCTTCTATAATGCAGTTTGCAGTAGCTACAATTATGGCACCTCTACCATAATTCATTTTTTCTAATCTACTACTTATGGGTGTTTGGGTTTCCATTTTATTTGATTTTTTTTGAAAACACTGCATTGTGGACATTCTTTCATATGAAAAGTTTTTGCATATGTCTGACTGATTTTTCTAGGTCAAGTTCCCAGACATGTAGTAATTGAGTTGAAGAAAAAATAAACAATTGAAAAATGATTTTGAAACATGTGGCCAAATTGTCTTTCAGAAACACTGAAATAGCTTACGTTTCTACCAGTAGCATTTAGTCCCATTTCTTATTGGATATTATCATGAAAGAATCATTCTCATTTAATAGTCACAAATATGGTGTCTTACTTTTATTTGCATTTCTGTTTATAAGAGGTTTAAACATTGAACCTTTTTAAAAAAATTTATTTTTAATTATGGTAAGAAACATATAAAATTTACCATCTTGCCTATTTCAAGTGTACAGTTCAAGGTGTTAAGTAGTTCACATGGTTGTATAACAGATTTCCAGATCTTTTTCATTTGGCAAAACAAACTCTATACCCATTAAACAAGAACTCTCCAATAACCCCTCCCCTAGCTTCTGTAACTACCATTCTGCTTTCTGTTTCTATCAATCTGACTACTTTAAAAAATAAGTGGAATCATAAGTATTTGTATTTTGTGACTGGATTATTTCACTTAGAGTAATGTCCTCAGGGGTCATCCATGTTGTAGCATATGTCAGAATTTCCTTCTCTTTAAAGGCTGAGTAATATTTCGGTGTATATACATACCACATTTTGCGTATCCCTTCATCTGTCTGTGGGCATTTGGGTTGCTTCCACCTCTTTGCTGTTGTGAAGAATGCTGCTATGAACATGGGTGTGCTAATATCTCCTCTTCAAGATCCTGCTTTCAATTCTCTTGGATATATATCCAGAAGTGGGATTACTGGGGTATATAGTAATTGTATTTTTAATTTTTTGAGGAACCTCCATACTGTTTTCCACAGAATCTGCACCATTTTACATTCCCATCAGCACAAAGGTTCCAGTTTTTCCACATCCTCACCAATATTTATTTTCTGGGTTTTTGTTTTTTTTTTTTTTTGAAAGTAGCCATCTTGATGGATGTGAGGTGGTAACTCATTGTGATTTTGATTTGCATTTCTCTAATGATAGTGATATTGAGTATCTTTTCACATGCTTTTTGGCCATTTGTATATTATCTTTGGAGGAATGTCTATTCAAGTCCTTTGCCCATTTTTTAATCAGATTTTTGTTTTTTGTTGTTGAGTTTGACCTTTAATGTTTTTATTTTGTGAATTGACTATTGATAACTTTTGCTTACTTTTCTATAGTAATCTTTGGTATGGATTTGTAAGAGCTTTTCACGAATTAAGAAATATTAATTTTTTGCCATGTAGATTATACACATTATATGACATTTATCTTGAAATTCCTTTTGAAACATACAGGAAGTAGGTTTAAATTTTCATTTGGTTATATCTATCATTTTCTCAAAACTTTTCTGTTGTTTTTATGTTTATATGAGGATGGTGAGGCATTTATTAACCATAGTACTGGTACCAGTTCCGCTGGGTGTCCCAGAGGAGTCTTTGGGGTCTTCAGCACCCTAGGGTATTTCACTGTTTCACAGGGCACGACTCCTTGGCATGGCCAACCTTTCCCCTGCTCGACAGTGAGCTAGTGAGAGACAGGTGTGGACAGAACATAGCTCCCTCCTCTGTGCATCCTGGAGGAGCGGGTACAGGTGGGGGGAGGTTCTCCTCCTGAAGGCTGGGTGATAAGTTTTTGAAAACCTCAAATGAACTCAGCTCCTGGGTGCCCCGGAAGCAGCCACCACTCTCCCCACACCTTCTTAGACACCTCTGAGACTGATCCAGTCTGTTCAGCCAACCCCCTATCTAGGCCCTCTCAAGTGCTCACTGAGTTCCTACCTCATGCTCTTTTCCCCGCTCAATACCAAGGCTCTTCTTTAACTTTCTTACAAAATAGCCTTCTTTGGAGGCAGAATCATGATAGGAAATGAACCTGGTCACTGATGCCTTCCTCTAAGCACCATCATCCCAGACTGGAGTCTTTTCAACATTAAAAATGCCATATGTTGTCTTGATGCTCTAAGACTAAGTGAAATGCTTTGGAGAAAGTGATATTAAAGCAACATGGTGAGACATGGAGAGAAATAGCAGAAAGATGGTATCTTTTTAAATTTATTTGCTTCCACCACACCCAGCTTTCAGGCCTGTCCCTAGCCTCAAGTTCCCGGCTCTTAGAACCTAGCCACACCTCCAGAAAGGAGAAGAGGTTAAGTGTATTTTGTTTGAGGGTTGACTACTCCTTCTAACACAGCAAAGAAAAGATGCAAAAGTTCTTTGTGAGACTACACTTATCTCCCCTTTCTCTTAGAAAGGCCTTGCTCACTGGAAGGTTAGTTATGAATCCACCTGCAGTTTCTTCTGAGCACATGAGATCTCTCTTGACAGAAAAACATGTCTATTTGGTTTATGAAATTATATGTTGTTACACTGGGTCAGTAACTAGATTTTCCATTTAAACGGTTTTATATTGTTTAGGATGTCCTTGTGGCTTTGACACAAATTCAGTTCTCATTTCATGATTAACAAGTTGGTTGGGTTAATCAGCCTTGGTCACAGGATAGTAGGAAAACCAAAAACTATGCTACTTAATCCTCTCCCCTTCATTTTTATTTTAAAGAATATTATAAACCATACTTGTTATTTCTTATTTCACCATTGGAAAAGTATGTAATTCTTTCTCACTCCACTCGCTCGGTCAGTGGTTTGCCTGTCAGAGGGAGACTGCCCATGCATATAGGGATCAAGTTTAGCTTTGCAAAGGTTTTTTTCCTGTTAGGATCTAAGAAAGGGCTATATTAAGATATAAAATTTGCACAATACTTCTTTGCTCCATAAGTAGGGTCTGCAAACTACTGCCACCTGTTTTTGCAGATAAAGTTTTACTGGAACACCCATGTTCATTTGGTTACTTATCCTCTGCAGGGCTTTCTCACTACAAATTGCCAGCGTGAATAATTGCAGTGGAGACTATATGACATGCAGAGCGTCAAATATTTGGCATCTGGCCCTTCATAGAAATATCTTGCCCACCCCTGCTCTATAGAATTCTACCAAGTTTCACAGACATTTTGTGTTTATAGAAGAAATATTTCAAGTGGAAAATGGAGGCAGTTTTGGCAAACCGTACTCTGAGGGTGATGGTAGAGTTGTGAAGGCACAAGATGATTCTCTTAGGCGAGTCTCTGAGCTGCCATGTTTTCCAGTGTGGGGACAACTCATACACCTCCACCTGTGGATGCCCAGTCTAACTCGAATAGCAGGTTTGAGAAATCATCCCTGTAGTTTGGGATGGTTGTGAGATTTAATCATTCTTGTGACGAAGATAAGTGGGAAGGAGAACGGATTGCAGTGGGTGATCATCCAGGTGTGCTGTGGTTCCCCAGTGCGGGGTGGGGAGATAAAATGCTCCAAGGACTGGCTGGCTACATTGACTGGCAGGTCAGAATCAAGGACCTGACCTTCATCTCTCTTGAGGCCACACTGTTTCTTCTGTAAACTCTGGAGTACTTTAAATGTCACAAGAACCACCTGGTCTTTGAAAGGCTGGGCTGCTAGTAAAATGGTTAGGGTTGTTCGTAGTGGTGGATCCTGTGGGCATCTATTCTCTCCATCTGTCAGCCAGTATCTCCCACTGCCCCTCACGGTGCCTCTGCTCCCCCACATCTCCAGCCTCCTCTGACTCACCAAGGCCGCATGCAACTCCAGCCTGACTGCCTGGCCTTCCACTTTGAGGGCCTGTCATCATCCAGTCGCCTTGGACTTGCCATGTCCCAAACTCCCCATCTCCAAGGTGGACTGATGTTCGCCTTGGCCTGGTCAGCAGCGGACAGGAAGGAGGGAGCAGCAGAGGTTTACCTTTCAGAGACTGTGGGCGGGCAGGCGCTCTCAGGGGACATTTGGGCAGGAGGCCCTGCGAGACTTATCTGCTCCAGGATGGAAGTTCCACATGACCCAGTGTTGGTATCTTATTTTTTCAGATTGATCGTGTCCTGTGCTGAAGATGTTTCCAGAACAGCAGAAGGAGGTATGTCATTACAAACCCAAAAATAAATAATTCATGCATTTCGACTCACTGTAGGTTAGTTCTTTATTCACTAACCATAAATCCGTGGTGGCGAGTCACAATACTGCAGGGCATCCTAATGAATGATCAAAACGCTCACCCTCCTGTACCCACCGCCCACTCCCCAGCGTTAGTGCGTCCTGGCTCTCATTCTTTGCTTCCAGTGCCTGAGCTGTCCTTCAGCTCAGTCCCATGCATGGCTTATAAAAGTATCTTTTTCCATGACTCAGAATTCCCTCTCCCAGACTCTGCCTCCCACCCTTTACTTTGACTAGTCTCCCTCTGGCCTGCAATCTCGCTTTTCTACTCTTTGCCTCATACCTGAATTCACCTATCTCTGGTAACAACCCAGGGGGACTGTTTGCCATTCGTTTCAGTTTTGTCCTGCTTGTTGCCTCTTGGATCTATCTCTGGGCTCGGTGTCACATAATCAGAGAAGGCTGTCCCTTCCCAAACCCAGCCTGGGCTCTCAGGCCTCCAACCCCAGCTTCCTGAGCTTCTGTCTGACTGGGGAGGCTAGGACCACCACCACACAAACCCTTTGCTGCATGGCTGCCTCTCAGAAGGCCCATTTGTCCTACCCTCCCTACTGTTGTACCCCACACATCGTCACTAGGTGAGCCTAATGAAACTGAACAGAGGCGGAAGGGCCTTTTTAGGGGGCATGTGCGTGTGCACACATGCATGCATTTGTGCGCGCACACACACACACACACACACACACAGCCACAAGGCCACATGGTCCTCACTTTGGCTTGTCTAAGTTTAAAGCAGTAAACAAGCTATTTCAGAGAATCCTTCCAGAAACTTTTTTGCTAGATTTCACATTCTTTCTTTTAACCCTGTCTTTGGGTTCAGATTTTCTTTAGAAGTCCAGCCCATTTCCACCCTTTAATTCCAGGCTGGGCTCTACCATTTTTAAAGTTTTTTTTTTTTTTTTAACTTCTTAAAATTGGCTACAACATATACAGTAAAATGTATAAAATTCCCTGATCTTAATGTGTATAGCTCTGGATTTTCTCGTACACGTTCCCCTTTGTAAACACCATTTGGGTCAAGGTATAGGTATTTTTAGCACCTCAGAAAGTACCTTGTGTCCCTTTCCAGCCAATGCCCCCAGACTCCCCACTTCCCCTATGCAGAGGTAACCCCCAGAATACCAAGGCCAGGCATACTTTCTCCTTGTCCCTGTGCTAAACAACACTGAGCCCAAGCTGCTGGCTTCAGGAAATACCTGCTCTGTGAAGTTGGCCAAACTGCAAGTTCCCATGTGACTGTCCTCACTCTGGCACTAATGACAAGCTCTAGGGTTCCCAGAACCATCTTCAGTTTTGATAATTCACAAGAAAAACTCACGGAACTCACTGAGAGCTATTATGCTCATGGTTATGTTTTGTTTGTTTGTTTGTTTGTTTTTAATAGAGAAAGGATACCAGTTAGAACCAATCAAAGGAAGAGACACATAGGGCAAAGTTGCGGAGCTTCTGGGTATCCTGTCCCATGGAGTCACTGTCCCGGCATTGATGTGTGACAGTGCATACAGGGGAGCTTACCTGAGCCTTGGTGCCCAGAGTTTTTATTGGGCCTCACTTTTTACTGTGTAGCTGACCTTTAGCCTTCACTCCTCCTGGGGTCTCCAGTTCCTCCAGAGGTCACAACTGATACAGTGTGGCCCTAAGCCCCCATCATCGTCACATTGTTAGGCTGTCCAGTGTCTCAAGCCCAGGCAAACAAAGATACTCCTGTCAGGCAGGACATTCCAGGGGCCTAGAGAACACCTCCCAGTAGCCGAGGGCAGAGGTCAGACCTCCCTTTCTTTGGGTGAGGTGAATTCTTCACCAAGCACCTGCATGGGCCTGACCACCGGACAGGCTGTGCCAAGGGAGTGGGGTTGTCCCATCTCTGGCACTATTTCAAACGCACATTTCAAAAGTTGTTCTCTTGGGGGGAAACAAGTACCAGTGAAAGCCACAAAGACTTTTTTTCTAATTAGAAGAATTTTTTTTTTGGAGGGGGGGCTTGGTTGGTTTAATCTTGATTTTGATTATAAACTCATTTCAGTTAATAAAAACTATTAGACACAAATTTTATTTTATTTATTTTTTATGTATTTTTTTTAAATTTAAATTTAATTTTCATTTTTTTTAACATTTAATTTTTTAATTTTTCCCCCTCCATTCTGGTAACCACTGGTCCATTGTCCATTAGACACAAATTTTAACCAACTACATAAAGAAAGCATTTTGTCGACCTTGCAAAAGTCCTTTATTATATATAATGATGTAATAATATAACATTAAGGAATTTTAAACTAGAAAGTCCTTCAGCTGAAAAGGAAAAAAACATGGGAGAAAGAGATATAATATTCAAAAATTTATTTGAGCCTCTCAGCAAGAAATAACCCCACAAGGCTAGATTCTGGATGTATAGTAATATACTATGGGTTACCACAGATCA
Source organism: Eidolon dupreanum (assembly GCA_028627145.1). Classification (NCBI taxonomy): domain Eukaryota; kingdom Metazoa; phylum Chordata; class Mammalia; order Chiroptera; family Pteropodidae; genus Eidolon; species Eidolon dupreanum. Next base: position 9,369,672 of record CM053514.1, on the reverse strand, counting down.
GCCCATTTTCTACATGTGGCCAGAATGACATCCTGGCTTCTAACACATTGCTCTTAAAACAAAGTCAAAACTCCAAAATGTGGTTTCTCAGGCCCTCCGTGATCTGACCTTGCTTCCTCCTCCAGCCTCGTCCTCTGCCCTGCCCCCCACCCAGCTCACCTCTAACTCCTCCTTTGGGAGCTGATTTGGAAGTCTTGAATGCTCTGGGTTTTTACAGATGTTTTCTCCACTGCCTGGAATAATCTCTCTTCCTTCACACCACGTGGGCTGGCTAACTCCTCCTTATCCTTCAGGCCTCAGCTTAGGAGTCAAGAAGAGGCTTTTCTAAAGCCTCAATTATAAAAGGTATTTTTATCTCACCGCCTACCCCAACAGCACCCTGCCCTCTATGCCAGTCAGAAGTGGAGGAGGTTTTGGCTGAACCTTTAAATATCCTAGTGGCTGGTTGTTTAGTGGAAAATAATGCTGGTCCTACCTAACTGCATATGGAAGGGCTGCATGCAATATCACTGATCATTTTAGAATCTAGAACAGTGTGTATGTAAGCACAGGCACCCGCAGCAGACATTACTAATTACTCATGAGGTTGGCACGTGAATTGAGACGTATTTATCCTCCTTGTTCAAGCTTCAAATGACCTGGGAGTGACATCCGAGTTCCACCTAACTGGTAGGGCCAGCCTAGAAGTTTGATAATTTTTTTTTTTTTTTTTTTTTTAAGATTTGGGGAGTGAGAATCAAATGCAGTCTCTCTTGTTAAAATAGCTTTATTACTGTAATAAATCTAGAGAGAAGGGAACAGGGAGCATGAGTCTCCCTTGTTAGTTAAACATTTTCCATTTGCATGTTGGTTTGAATTCCCAGTAGAGCAGTAGCCGAGCTGATGGATCTTCCCCATAAAAATGGCCTTGGCATTGGGCCATTGTAAAATTAAAATGAATTCAGATTCATTCATGCATGCAACTTTAATTTACAATTAAAATATTATGCTTACATATTTTAATAAGAATAATTAGATGGACCCAACTGAATCAACCCTTCTGTTTAATGAGACAGAACCCAGAATCCTAATGAAAAGGCAGGTGGCTGTGACAGGAAACTCGTTTCAGTGTCTTTTGTGGAGTCAGGCATTTTTATTCTTTGCATATTCTTTTTTTTTTTTTTTAATTTTAATTTTTTATTTTTTTTTCAATTATAGTTGACATACAGTATTCTACTCTGCCATCTTGGCCAGAATTCCTGTTCTTTGTATATTCTAATGTCCAGAATGAGCAGTTTGATTTTCTACCTTACTAAAGGTCCTTGCCTCCAGGCATGATGAGCTCATCTTCTGTGAGGCAGGAATAAGCAGCTTCCTTCTGCTGGCCTGGGCAGTCTGTTTTGTGGAGTCTGACATTCCAGCCCCTGGAAGGCACACTGGGCTTGTTCCTCTGCCCAGGGCTCTCTCGGTGTAAACGGGAGGTGGGCTGTGTGATGTGACAGGAATGGTGGAATGAAACCCCCTCTATGGACGTGTATTTCCCTAGCTCTCTTGGGTCATGTTCGTGGCTGAATCTACCTTTAGAGATTTATACCGTTAGGATAAGGGATTTTTCTTCTTCAACATGTAATACTCATATTGGATATAACGGCAACGGTCAGTTATTGACACTTTAGTGACAGTAAATCCATCAGCTCCGTGGTAGAGGATACCCTGAGTGGAGCAGACCCAAGCGGGCCTAGGTGAGTTCCAGGGCCCATGAGGACCCTGCCACCGGGGGAGGAGACAGGAGCCTACAGGGGGAAGAGACGGGAGGGACATACTGCTGTTTTGGATATGCTGGCTCTAAGCTTAGCATTTGCTTATGCTGACTGACCATAACATTCTGGGCTTGCTCTAGAAAAGCATGGTTTCCATATTGGGAAACTGACTCGAAACTAACTAGGCTGGAACCAATGAATATCATTAAATAATATCCCATAAGCAGGACTTCCACCTGGTGTCCCGTGCTGCTGGGGACTTTGAAATGAAAGCGACAAGACAAGACAAAACACTCTCGCACTCCCCGAAACGAAATTTGTTGTTCTTCCTCCCTCCTTTTCTCCCTCCCTGCCTATCCGATGTGATGTAAAAACAGGGGAAATGGGGTGTGGGACACATGGGAATTCTCTACCATCTTCACAATTTTTCTGTATATCTAAAACTGTTCTAAAATAAACTTTTAAAGCAAATAACATTAAATTATGTATGCTCAAATATAAAGATTTCTATAAGGTTGGGCAGTGAATAAAGCAAGGTATAAAGTACTATTGATAGTATACTCCTGTTTTTATTAAAAATATATGTATGTATATGCTAATTATATATAATATAAAATATATATAAAAAAATCCTGAATAGGTGGACAAGAAACTAGGAGTCCAGTAGGAGGGACACTTCATTTTCATGGTGTACGCATCTGTATTTGGAATTTTATATATCTCTGTCTATATCTATATCCATATATCTTTCTTTAAACCACATACTTGTTTTATTTTTTAAATAATGAAAAAATATTCTTTTTAAAGGTAGATAAGTTGTAGGATATCATTATGTTAGTGGCGTTAGTGCATGTTAAACAAATGGTTAACGTTTTCAGATCCATGTTTCTGAGTTACTTTCACTTTCAAGTGCCACATTTGTTCCTTTTTATAATGCAATCTGCTTGAGATGACCTCCCTTCCTCTCTTCCTCCTTTCCTCTCTTCTTTTACTTTTTTCTGGCTTTAACTTTTTGTTATGAAATTTTAAAGATAACACAAGTAGAGAAAATAATACAATGAACTCTTAAGTACCTAACGTTTTAACAGTTAACACATTATTAATGCACGACCAAGCTATCTCCGCACCCCCATGCATTTCCTCCTGCCACCACGCAGTGAATTATTTTGAAACAAATTCTAGATATTGTGTTATTTCATCTGTAAATATTTCAGTATGCATTTCTAACAGTTGACCGGTCTTAGAAACAAACCACATTACCATATCTTAAATAATTAACATTAGTGTCTTCATACCACCAAATATTCAGTGTTCAAGTTTCCCTGATTATATTGAAAAAAAAAATTTATTTATTTGGTTGTTCTAATCACGATCCAAATAAGGGACCACACATTGCATCTGTTTAATATATTGCTTAAAGTCTCTTATTCTACCCTTTTCCTCTTTCGCAATTTATTTGTATCTTCTGTATCTTTTGTCCTGTAGAGATTTGCACATTGAGGATTTTACTGATTGTGTGCTTGTGGTGCAGTTTAACACAAGTTGGCAATTTCTTTTTGTTGCAATAGATTATACTTTTATACTTTTACTTTTACTTTTCCTAACTTATTATGTAATACAAAGAGGTAATTCCTTAATTTTAGACACTACATGTGGAAAGAAACTTGCAGTATCATGAACTATTATAAGTCATGTAAAAGGCAGGTCTAGCTGAATCTCATCCACAGTGGTTTATCTTGAAGTATTAAAAGCTTTCTTAAAAATTATCATTCAAACCTCGCAGAGCATGACATTAAACACACTCCAAGCCATAAAGGGACAAATAACACCCTGTAGTATGTCTCTTAGGTTGTCATAACTATTATTAGAAAATAAAAGGTTACTTGAAACATTCCTTCTACCTTTCAAGCTTGTTATTTATAAAGGATGCAGTGTGCAAAATGGGCTAAATTTTAGTTTCAAGATTGTTATGAGGGAGTCCTGAATAGAACCCTCGTGAGTAAGACATGGGTTAAATTCTAAGCATTAGCTGTGTAGGACTGTGCCTATGGAGTTGGTGCTCAATACATTTTAATTGAATGAATGAATGAATCGCCAGTTAAATACATGAACTTGTAAAGTACTACTTTGGAATAGGAAAAAAAAAAGATCCTGAGAAGGTGAGCACAAAATGAAACAAGTTTTCATTTTTGTGATAGAAAATTCTCACCAAGCTATGAAAAATTATAACACTAACACCTAGAGATTCTGCTTTATTAGCTTTTGTCCCTACTCACCTTTTTGTAATCTGAGTAAATATTTTTACAATGAACACACAGTTATGTTAACTGTACTGTAAAAATTAAAGCTAGTCTACAGTGGAAAATTTTAAAAATACACCTATTGAAATGACTAACGTAAAAAAATAGTGGCAATGCTATTAGAAACTGTGATAGGTGTGTAGTGATAGACCATTGTGGTGGTAATTTGCATTTCCCTGAGGACTCATGATGTTGAACATCTTTCATGTGCTTGTTTGCCAGCTGGCTGTCCTTCTTGGTGAAATGTCTCATGTGTTTTGCCTATTTATAATTAAATTCTTTGCTTTTTTAAATGTTGAGTTTTGAGAATTCTTTGTATATTTTAGGTACAAATCCTGTGAGGGATGTGTGATTTGCATATATTTTCTTCCAGTCTTTAATTTGTCTTTTCAACTTCTACACAGGTCTTTTACAGAGCGAAGGGTGTTAGTTTTGGTGAGGTCCAATGTATCACTTTTTTCTTACATGGATTGTCCTTTTGGTATCGAGTCTAAGAACTCTTCGTCTAGTCCTAGGTCTCAAAGATTTTTCTCCTATATATGTTTTTTAAATTTTATGGTTTTACATTTACATTTAAATCTATGATTCATTTGGAGATAATTTTTGTATAAGGTGCAGGGTGTAGGTTGAGATTCTTCTTTTGGCCTTGGATGTCTGATTGCCCTATAACACTGTTGAAAAGGCTATTCCTTCTCCATTGAATTGTTTTCACACCTTTATCTATAAGCAGTTGGGCAATTTGTATAGGTCTCTTCCTGGGTTTTCTGTTCTGTTTCATTGATCTGTGTACCTCCAGTAGTACCACACAATCTTGATTACTGTAGCTCTTTTACAAATCTTAACATCAGCAAGAAGGAGTCCTTCCACTTTATTCTTTCTCAAAAAAAATTGTTTTGACTATTCTAGGGTCTTTCTTTTTCCATGTAAATTTCATAATAAACTCATTTATGTCTTCTAAAAAATCTTACTGAGATTTTTACAGGACTTGCATTAAGCCTATAGATCAGTTGTTTAGGGAGAATTTGTCTTTTTGAGTCTTTTAATACATGAACACAGAATAAATGTTATACTTATCTAGACATAGTCAAAGAAGTATATGTTTCTTTGGTTTCTTTCAACAGCATCTTATAATTTTCAGCATACTTATTTGTACATTCTTTGTTTTTGAATCTTCATGGTAATCAAATTCTCAAACATTTCAAGAGCACTTACTATGTGCTAATACTGTGCTTGGTGCTAGAGTAGAGATGTAAGAATAAAATACAAAGCCTTGTGGGACAGAATTTCAGAAGAACATGTTGTTTCAAGTAATATTTTAGCTAATAGCAAAGAGAATAATATTTTTCCTCTGAAATAATGCTGTACAAGTACAGTGAAATTGGAAATGACCTGAGATTTATTATTGGTAAAAGGACCACTAGATCAAATGTATTTGAGAGCATAGGCTTTCGAGCAAGGCAGACCTGAGTTTGAAACCTAGCTCAGCCTATTGGCCATTTGATTTGGGGCCAGTTGCTTAAATGAGATGATAATATTACTGACTTCTTAGGATTGTTGTAAAGATGAAAGGCAAACATGCATAAAACACCACGGTGCCTGGCAGGTGTCAATGCCCTGTACAATAGTTATTATTGTTAATTTAATCTTTTATCAGGGCTAAGGAAAAAAAGACAAGGTAGATGGATAAATGGATAAAAGTCGAACCTGGGGTAGGAGTTGGGGGAGACAATATATTGAAATCAGAGCATGATTATTATTAAAGAACATGGGAATTTGGTTTTCAGAGCTTGGCGGTCTCTGTTCAGAAGCCTGTTTCCACAGAGAACAGTAGGGATCAGTTAGTTTAAATTTTTAATTCTGCTCTGCCCAGCTTCTACTTTTATACTGGATATAGTCATTAGGCCCAAGAAGTCATTAAAGTGTTTAATAAGGTTATTAAATTGAGTAACTGCTGCTGCTGCAGCAGTTTTCATAGGAAATCCATATGATTCTAGGTCTGGAACTTGGAGCTGTCCTCTGTGGCTGACAGGCTGTCAACATTCCTTTGAAGGATGGTGGGTTGCATCGTGAGGGATGCGTCTAATTAAGAGATTAGAGGTGAACCTTGGCTTCCTGGGTGTACTATTCATAGCTGGAAGTATGGTGAAACTTCACTAATTTCTACTAATTGCAGGATGGGGGAGAGGGGGCCATCTGAATTATAGAATATTTTAAAATAAGTGTACTTTTATTACTTTCAAGTACATATTTTAACTCCAACTAAGCAAACAAATTGTTGTCTGGTACAAGTCTTTGGGGACCCAAGTTATTGAAGCTATCAGAATGATTTTCAATTATTTCTATGTAAATAGGTGCTTCTGGAGTTCTTTAGGGTGTTCAAAAACAGTTGGTTCTCATAGATCTTAAACACTGCTCTTGCAGCTGTATGCCGTTAATTGGCACACCCTTACAGGAAGGGGTTTGTTAGATGAAAATAAACTTTAGACCAGCTGCTAAATAACTTATTATTAATTCATGAAGTCCAAGAACTCAAGTGGATGAGGTTTTTATTTCAACTGAAGTTTGATCTCGTTTTTTTTTCCTGAAAGGCATTCATTCATTCCTTCAGATGTTCATTTATTCATAAAGTGATCTTGATAGAATGCATTGGATGTGCCGGGCACTCAAGTCATACAAGACAGCCTAAGCTATGCTAGAGGTGCTTAGCATCTAATAGAGGAGATTTACAGGTAAGGACGGTACAGTAAGGCCTAGTGAGTAGGGGCAGTGCCCAAGGCTTGCCCAGAGGCATCAGGGGCTCAGAGGAAGGTCAAACCTGTTAATCAGTCTGGATGAATGGGAGGATTTCTAGAGGGATTCTAGGAAGACTTCAGAGATGGAGTTGCATTTTGGAAAATAAACTGGAGTTAGCAGCAAATAATAGAGGGAAGATGAAGATGATGAAGAAAAAAGCAGAAAGTAGGGTGGGGACTGCAGTCCAAGCAGAGAGAACAGCTCATTCGAAGGCATGGAGGTGTGACATGGCATGTCGTGTGTGGAAACTTAAGCTTAGCCTTGGGAGATAAGTGGAGTGAAAAATCAAGAAAGGCTCGATCGACCGTGCTAGCTAAGGAGTTTGAACTTGATCTTGAAAGTTATGGAGCAGGTTTTGAAGTATTTTCAGCAGGAAAATGATATCAGATGTGTGCTTTGGAGCTGTCCTTGTCTTAGTTTGGGGGGATGAATTAGATACAGGCCCAGAGATCAGTTAGCAGCCCTTGAATCAGTGCCGTAGAAAAGGAAATAGAGTGTGGGTTCAAAGGAGGGTGAATCTGGGGGACTTGGTCAGTGTTGGTTTGGGAGGTGAGTCATAGAAGTTTGGGTATTTGGGTTTCTGGCTGGGGTTTTTGGGGGTGCAATGGGGAGCAGGGTGAGGTAGGAAGGGTGTGGACTCTGTGTGCTCGTGGGACTTCCAAGTGGAGCCATGTAGGCAAGACAGCAGATATGTGGAGAGAGGCCCGGGCCGGGCTGGAGATGGAATTACCAGCTCATGCTACGGGCTTGAAACCATATGTTTGGATGAGGTTACCATGGAATCGCAACAGGGTGTGAAGAATAGCAGCCTGGGATGGCTATTGGGGCCACAGCAACATTTAAAAGAATGAGAAGGAAGAAAGTTCACCATGAACAAAAGAATAGTGATATTTTACACTCCAACTAAGTTAAAGATTTTCAGGATTGAAAAAATGTTTGGAGTCTTAGCACCATAGTTATTTTGAGTGTGCATTTAAAATGCATCGCTGTGTTCTTCGAAGACATTTTTTTCCCCAGCATGGTTTTAGAATGTGTGTTCAACCTACCCTTCCCTAAGAAGCTTAAAGATTAGACTTAATGAGTGATAAGAATGGTACAGTCTGAGAAGTCCAGCCCATTGAGATGAAGAAAAGAGGTTCTTCACGAATTTGTCATAATGCTCTCCATTCCTTTTACAAATATTATGAAGGGCTTGCTCTGAGCAAGTACTGTGTAATCTTTAGGTCACTCTGACTTTCACTGAAAACTTATAGTGTTAGGATGTTCACTGTTGGGTTCTTAAATTAATATTTTGCATTGAAAAAAAGATATACTGTTGGTTTTGCTTTTCTTAATTGCTTATTGACAAGACCTCAGTGCTTTGGGTTCCTGAGCATTTCCTTTTCTAAATAATAATACTTCATACTCACGTGGCACTTAATGAAAAATTTCCCAGTGTTTTCACCAGTATTTTATAATTTGATTTTCCTAATAAACAGCCGAGAAAGGTTGGACAGACATTATTCCCACTTTCCAGATGTGAATAAGTTCATAATTAAGGAAGTGGGTGAGCCAAAATTTTCCCCTAGTCTTGTGACTTTAATTTCATTGCTCTTTCCATGAAAAGGGACATGTTACTTAAGGCTTATATGTTAGCAATTGGGAAATAGCAAATGAATAGGGAGAAAAAAAATGCCCTATTTTTTTCAGAATGATTTTTTATTACTATTGTCATTGGTTAATAATATGTTGAGTGGTCGGGGGGCGGTATGTGATGCTGTAGTAACTGTAGGTTTTATAGTTTTAGTTCAGACATATATCTATGTATATATACATAGATATTTTAAATCATGTTTGTAGCAGATTGACAGATGTGTTTTCTTGTCTTTTCATTTTCGTTTAATCTGTGTCATGGCCCGCTGGTTCAGTAACAGGTGCATGTCTTATGTTGACATGGAACATTGGAAATATTTAATTTCCCTTTTGGTATATTTAAGAACTTCTGCCTTTCTAGGGGAAAAGCGGAGCTGCCAGCACCCTGTGAGGGAGCATGGCTTACATGTGACCTGATGACTAGGAGCCTTCTGGCTCACAGTGGGGCAGGATAACCTCTTCAGTTGGCAACTTCCTGCCTTGCTCAGGGAGTGGGCTTGGCTTCCCTCTCCATCAGGCACACTGCCCAGGGCCCAACTGCTTTCAGGGGCTGGTGAAAACAATACATATTTTTTTTTGAATCAGAAAAACAAAATAAACTTTTAGGTCAAAGAAAAGGTATTAATATACAATAGTTATATATTCATCTTTATGTCAGTGCAGTTGTTAAGTATGATTTTTAGTTAGTTTTTTAAAAATTTTTCTTGTGAAGGAAAGGGCCCATCAAAAGCAAAAGTCCTCAGAGCCCATGAAAGTCAGAAGGCAGCCGCGAGGGCATGTAGGGTCCTGAGGGACATGTGTGGTCTGCTCTGGACTCTGTTCTCTCTGTCTCTTCTTAACCTATTTGTTCTATTTATCAATTGATCAATGATTGATTTATTTCTCCTAAGAACTATCAGCGTGTGAAAAATACTCCAGGAAAATGAGTGGCATGCACGCGCGCACACACGCGCACACACACACACACACACACACACACGAGATTGAGGACACACACACACACACATGCCAGACTGAGGTGAAATGTATACAGACTAAGGACAGGGTGCCTGGGTTTTCTTTCAGTTTCCATCTCTGAGCAGGATCTACTTTATACGCGACCCATTCCTGCTATGCCTCTTAGAATTTAGAACGTGCTTTTAAGAAATAATAGCCTCTAATTAATTAAAAAAATAATAATAGTAGGCAAAACATTTAGAGCATTGCTATATCGTTATCTTCTTTTTATTGCCTCTCTGTCTTCTCAAGGACTTTGAAAATATATAATGAAAAGATTTTAAAATAAGACTTTCTGAAACAATAACTCATAAACCCTATCTACTGAGGACAAATAGTGGGACACTGGCCTCAAATTCAAGAACAAAGTGTATGTTGTCTTAGAAGGTGAAACTCGATAGGTGACAAAAGTTATTTTCATGGAATATGGGCTGTTTTTTCTACTTTTTAAAAATCCTCTGCTTAAAATTCTATTCTCATTTTATTACCTGTATAATAGAATGGAGGTACTCTGTCCAGAAAACCCCATGATTTTTCTTCTGCTTCTGCTCTACAGTGTTTATAGCCTGCCTCTTAGATGTGCCAAAGTAGTAAGAAATGACTAAAATTTCAGCCTCAAAGGCCCTTTATTTCAAACAGAAAGTTAAAATATTTGAAATTAAATCCAGTTAGCAAATTTATAATCACCAAGTGAATAAATATATGTTAAAGTTTACCATACCAAATATATTTTTTATTGTACACATTATCATATTTTTAAACTAATCTTATTCTCATGAAGCTAGGGTGTATACACTAAGACATTTTCAACTCTCATTGCTTGCTCTTCTCCTGGCCTTTGCTACTCTTTCTTATTTGTGTTCTAGGAAGTGATTTGTCAGGCAGGGTTTGTACTTTTAATTTAGAGAGGTGAAGAAAGTAAGAAATGACTTGTAAAATTTGAGAAAAATATGAACCTTTTTTATTTGATTGAAAATTAATAATCACTTTTAGAGTATACTTTCTTATTGTCTTCGCATAACCTATAAAGCTCTCCAAAAGTGCACATAGCATTATTGTAAAAATTCCATTTATTGTAAAAGTGGGTTTTTTTGACTTCCTATGGTGCCTGATTCATTAACTTTACTTCTTGTTTTTTTTTAAAGGGTCACAATCACATTGGTTAAAGATCATTCCAGTTTCGTTGTAGTGCAGTTATTTCTCTTGGCTCTTTCAGTCCTGACTTGCAATTCTGAAACACACTTCTTTGTTTATGATGCCCTTACAGGAATTTGTAAGTGTCTGGGTTCGAGATCCTAGGATTCAGAAAGAAGATTTTTGGCATTCTTATATTGACTATGAGATATGTATTCATGTAAGTATGCAGTCAGTAGTTATAGAAATTATACTAATTTTTAGTGGCATACTGTGATATACTTAAAATTGAAATTTGTAATGTTTTCCTAATTCAAAGAACTGAATTTTAATGATTACAACTAATGCTTGTGTCTTAATGGAAGTATTAAGATGGTTTCTGAAGTTGAAAAATTACTGATTTGAATTCCTTGTTGTACCTGTGTTAATATTTTAATGTTTATTGTCTCCATTTATAAAGATGTGACTATGTCTAAAATTCACAGTTAAAGAATATTTATACCTCATTAATAGTATTTCTTTATGACCCTAATAGCATATTTCTAGGTAACTTATTACCTGATAAATCTTAAGTTTGAGAGGATATAGAGTTTTCTGGAAAAGAGATATGCAGTGTTTTATAAGTAGAATAAGAAAGTAGAAAATGAATATGTGCAATTATTTTGCCTTAGTCTAGATTCTGAGTAATTAATGTAAGTAAATAACTAGAAATTATGTACTTTATTTGGAAATAATACTGTATCATAATTCCTTGAACAGTGTCATGTGCTCTGTGTAGTGTGTGGCCTTCTATGATCATGTTGAACAAGGGTCAGCAAACTTTTTCTGTAAAGGACCAGGTAGTAAATGTCTTTGGCTCTGTGGGCCATATAGTCATTCTCAAAACTACTCAATTCAACTCTTGTAGGTGAAAGCAGCCATAAAACAATACATAAATGAAAGAGTATAATTGTGTTCCAATAAAACTTTATTTGTGAAGACAAATGGTGGGCCGTATTTGGCCCACACATTAGTTTATTGGCCCTGATCATGAAGATAGCCACTTTTCCCATCTGATTTCATCCAGACTTTTTTTTGGGGGGGAACATAGAAACAGGCTCAGGTTTTATCTGTGATGACAGAGCACAAGTGAAGTAAAATTTAGCTACCTTTAATTTTCCCATTGTAAGTAGCGAAATTGGTATATTATTGGACACCAAATCACCAGCCATAAAACTTTTACTTTTTTCTTCTTTCCTCCTTTTTTTCTTTCAAGTTTCCCAATTTAGAAAATAAACAAAGTAAAAAGTCAGAACTGCTTTTTTGATGATCGTGTTAAGGCCATTGCCAGGGTATGCCTTGTGTTTTGATTTTGTTTTGGTTTTATTCATGAGGTCATACCAGATGTGCATTCTGTGTCGAAAATTATAACACGAGTATATAAAGCTAAGCATTTGAAAGTGAAATGAAATTCCTTAGTTGCTGCTTAACTTTCTCTAAAAAGTTTGTGGATTCTTCCCACATATATTATGGTATACAAATAGCATGATACGAACTTAGAAATGTCCATCTTGAGCCAGAAATGATGGTTTCCACAAATATTTGATGGTGTTTTGGCAGTTAAATGCTAATAAATTGACAACGACTGAATCTTTTTGGCTTGGTAGATAGCAGAAACAAGCAAATAGATTTAGAGGAACTAATAAATGAGTGATCTAGGTGTAGTCTGATTCTGAAGAGGCTTCCACCTGTTTTTCTATAATTAGGAATGGATGGGGGAACTGGAGAGTTCCAGTTAGCCTCTCTTGGATGCTATATCCATAGAGCTTTGCAGGTAGAGGAGCTGCTGTTTAACCCATTTAAATTAACCACAAGGGAAATGTTATCAGAAATGTTATCTGAAATCTTTGCATTTACTTGTGACTTTAAATTAGTAGACCGTGGAGGTGGGACCCTCATATGTCCTCTCCTGAACTTGTCCTGCATGTGAAAGACTTATAAATAGACCTTTGTCTGGTGTGGGCACCAGTTGGATCTCTAGCTATTGACATCCCCAATGATATTCTGAGTAGAGAAATAAATGAAAGGGAGTTGACATAGACTCATGCTGTACCTGAAGCGTCGGGGTCCCTAGAGTGGCCTGGTATTCTCTGGGGAGGCAGCATAGAGAAGATACCTGCCCAAGCCTTGTTAGGGCACTAATTCTGGTGTAAACGGCCTGCTGTCTTAGTCCCCAAGGATCATATTAGAGCGAGGCCCTGTTGTGCATTGAAATCCACACACAGAATGTTATTGCTGCCAAAATGTCAAAGGTGATGGGATCTAAGACCAATAGCTACTTTGAGGGCAAGTCTCTTAACCCCATCTCACCCCGAGGTTTTCTGAGGGATACCAGGAGCTGTACCGTACGTTTTGTGGGAACAGTTTAAGAACTAATGCACATAATCACTTATATTTTCCAAGGAAAACAACTGCTGAGTGCTTATTAAATCGTAGAATAATAATTTTTGAAATAATATCAATCTTGGGGGTAAAAGTTTCTCACTTGGCAATGTAAAGACTATGAAATAGAAATTTGAAGTAAGTATAGAGAATAGAGATCTTCTTATAAAACAAATAGACAGATATTTGCCAGTCTCTTGTGTTACGCCAAGGAGAAGCATTGCCATTTTGCTTAGGATGGGGACTCTGTAGGCGACTTTTTCCAATGTCTGCCTTAGGGTAGCTGGAAGGAAACCAACATCTAGTAACTAATAACAATGTTAATAGATAACATCTGCCAAGTGCTTCTTATCAGTCTTCACAACCATCTTGTGAAATAGGTAGGTACCATTTCATCCCCATTTTACCATTCAGGAAACTGGAGTTTAAGTGACTTGTCCTATAACAGAGCCAGGACTGGAATTCGGGTCCCTCATGCGGATGCCCTGTCCCATCCTCTCTAATTCGATCACGTTCCTTTGCACGTCTAGGAGAGAAGCGAAGTACTGTTCTCTTGTTTAAAAGTGATTTCAGGATTCCTGGTGGTTTGTGTGATCTGTAGTGATGGCCTATCAAGGAATGAGTGTGGGTGATGTCATGTCAAGGGCCAGGAGGTGTCTCTAATCCCCAAGGCTTCTCCACTTAACAGGGACAGACGGAAAGTGTGAAAATGCAGTGGATGACCCTGAGTTCTTATTGGTCATTGATGCTTCAGGATTTGTTCAATTTTTATGATTTGTCTTTGAAAGCAGTACTAATAGGTGAGCAGGAGGCTACTTCAGGACTTAGGGAATGCCAGGTCATGCCTTGCCCCAGGACGGCACTGCTCATTTGTCATCCCAGCTGTCATCGGGACTGTTATATTGGTGGGTTATGTGTAAGATTTGAGTCTGGCATAAATACAAATATATTTTTGTTTTTTTCAGTCCTATTTAAAAAAATTGGGGGGGGCACATAGTGAGTTATAGATATAAGAAAAGCATTTTTCCTCAAATGAGGCTTATATTTTTCTTTAAACAGACCAATAGCATGTGTTTTACAATGAAAACATCCTGTGTACGAAGAAGATATAGAGAATTCGTGTGGCTGAGGCAGAGACTCCAGAGTAATGCATTGCTGATGTAAGTGATTTAAAGAGTGATTTATTATATTTGGTATTTAGAACTTTGATGTGCATAAGATTTATAGGAATATAAATTATGAAGCGTATTCTATAGGTATTCTTCTTGATTGCAGTATATAGCTTTAGTTAGTTTTGTGGCTACAGCATCTTAATTCAAAATTTATCACTTGAATTC
>CM053514.1:9218242-9354820 GCA_028627145.1 Eidolon dupreanum | reverse complement strand
GGACTTGATATGTTCAAACCCTTTGAAACCAAAATGCTGCTGTCTCTGGGCATATGTGTGTGTATGTAATATAACATTTTTAAAAATTTTAAGGTCATTTGTGAAATAATATATATTTAATAGCAAAGTATATATCCAAGCCAATCTTCATAGAGGAATCAGAAAGTTGTTCCTTTGACTAAATGCCAAAAAGAATAATTTATACCATTTATTGAACACTTGCTATATATTTAGCTTTTTACATGTTTTATCTCAATACCTGCAATAATATCAGGAGTTGGGTATCATCTCAGTTTTATAGACAAAGAGATTGTAGAAAAGTTAGAGGCACTATATTAATCCCAGGAACTAGTAAGTTTATAATTAGCAGAACTCTGTGATTGACATTTATTATTATTATTTTTTTAGAGTCAAAGGGGAAGTTTATCAGAAAAGGGGCAACACTTCACAGAATGTGGTCTCCTCTCAGAGGTAGAGAGTGAGAGGAACCCTATGACATTTTGAAAACATATTCATTTTTCCTTTTTCTTGGCTATATTCTCCCTTTTGGATCCTTCCCCTAAATTATAAATATAATTAATTTACAGATTAATTATAAATTGTCACTTCTATTAGTAGTTAGGGAAAAAGCAAGTTATGGACTAAAATTATAAACTCTTCATAAAACTCCAACTATGAAAATGGTATTCATACTGATTTTTTACATTTGCTTGATATCACAAATGGGAGCCAGTTTTTTCTCCTTTAATTAATTCATCCCATCAATATAACTACATTTACCATACAGTGTAGACTTTTGTATTACAGTTCTGCATTTCTTAACAATTTAAGGAATGTTATATATATATATATATTTTTTTTTCCAAAGATACCATGAAAACACTACAGCTAGTTTTAAACACACACACACACACACACACACACACATATTTTTTTGTCTTTGTGTTCAATAGAGGGCACCACAGCACAGTTCATGAATGTCTTCAGCGAAGATTTGTAGGTTTTATTTTTTTTCTCATGGTAAGAGGTAAACAAGCTGAATTACATTTTTTTTTTTCCTATATCAAATCGCTAACCTTTCACATGCTGTACAGATGTGTATATATATCACTATATTGGGTACAGTAGACCCGGAGTGTCCTTGGTTAGCATTAAATGTTTTTGCATAGCTATATATTGTTCTCAACTGAACCAATATATAATACACCTAATAAAATCATGTTGAGGAAAACCAGATTTTCAACTGTATCCAATTCAAGCAAAAAACAGGGTTTGCTTTGTTTAAAGTTGTTATGGGGAAAGGAATAACTTTTGACTCATATTGTAAATATCTTTTCACAAATTCCTTTAAAATTCTAGAGGCTCAGTTTTGTTCCTTTTATAAAGGCTTGAAAATTGTATACATCTATTTTTATGGAGGCTTATAAAGATGACATTTTATTGACTGTTTTACAAAGTACTCTTTATATTAAGTTTGAAGTTGATTTACTGCTATTAGGTTTGTGGAAAATGTGGCACAAATATGACTAAGGTAAAAATAGAATTTAATATTATGATGATGGCAGTCACAGCACTCTCTGATATATATTAAACTAGATATTACTTAAAATGAACTAGTTGAGCTCACTTAATCCGATGGGAAAATACTCCCCAAATTTTGTATTTTTAATTTTGGAATGAAATATCTGACTAAAAATAAAAATCAAATACATTAAAAATTATTTTTGCTTATTTAAAACTCATACCAATGAAGAATGGGGGCATAAATTTAGCTAGCTAGACCGAGGGAATTCAAAAAACCAGAACCGTGCCTAAGCAGATGTATCGTTTTTCAACTCCAGGCCTGTGTGGGTCATCAAATGTTCCTGCCCAAGACACACCTTTCTCCCACTTCAGAATTGTGGACTGGGTGTGCCCAGCTCCCTCTCGCTGTTCACCTGCGTGTCCTCCAGATGGCAGTATTAAGCAGAAAAGAAAACATGGGGAAATAATGAGTCTAATGTACAGTAAAATTGGAAATTGAATTATAGCTCAAGAAAAAAAGACAGTAGCCTTGAGGTCCCGATCAGCCTGGACTCTGATCACTTTTGTTTGCTGTACCCATGTGGTAGGTTACTAGCAAGTTAATAACCGCGCGTGAGCAGTTCAAGGCTCAGTAGAATTGCTTTAGACATGAAATAAAGCTAAAATGAATTTGTGTCCAATATCATTGGCATTAGTGCTCATTACTTTTGTGGTGTAATGCCTTGAACCATCTAAAATCAATTTTAAAGATTACCCATTATTTTATAAAGAAAATAAAACACATTTCCAACAGAAACAAAGCAGTAAGTATAATCCTATGAACAGTTACTTATTCCATGGCTGGCAGGAAACCACTGACAGGAGGACACAGGAAACACTCCGTTCAAACTTCACAGTGAATGCAAGTTAATATTAATGGGTCGTTGCCACATAAATCTTCTCTTGATTTGGAGTATTTAAAACAAGAGTGGTAAACATTCATAAATGTAGAAAAAAATCTCAAAGAGTAGTAATAGGGGTGTACTTCTTGGATTTGGTAAATTAATCTTTACCATGTGACATGGTCATCTAGGATAACCCAGGGCAAGCAACATGGAGGGAAAGGAAGTACTCAGAAGCTTTGCTTGAGATTTTGCCTTTTATAAAGCACAAAGGTTTTCCTTTCTTTTCGTAAGCCAGAAAGAATATTTTCTCAAACTACATTTGTAAGCCTACTGAAGCAAAGGGGACAGCAAGATTTGGGTGTGGATACTGCATTTTTAGATGTTTGCCTTTTTGAAAAAAAAAATAATTGTTTTGAAGAAGGAAATATTCTAATGACTTCGGATTTTAAGTAAATTGATATAAATGGCCAAAAGAGATTTACTTTTCTAATTGTTAAAAAATGCAGAATATAAGGTAAGGTTCATTTGGTCTGAAGTACATAGTCTTTTTCATAACTTTCTATATGAAAAATCCCATGTTGGGCAAAATTATACATGGGTTTTAGAGTTTTAGTTTTTTTACCCTATATCTGGTCTTAGTATCTTGTTCTATCATTATTTAACTACAAATAGTAACTACATTTCATCCAAAAATGTTAAAAAGTTTTTATATGTCAATATAAGGGTGTAATTTGACTTAATTTCCTGTTCTAAGACATGCATTTCAGAAAAAAACACATTCACTAATAATATGAATTTGAGCATGTGTAGATTTTGTTTCAGGGTAGTTTTTACTCCTTCCTGTAGTTCTGAGGCACTAGTTGAAATCTATACTCTCTTTGTAAACTTTGATCTCGAATGTGGGAAGGCTAGTATGTACTTATTACAAAATTATCCTATTTTAATTATATATATGGTAAAATTGG
The DNA here is from genome assembly GCA_028627145.1 of Eidolon dupreanum. Classification (NCBI taxonomy): domain Eukaryota; kingdom Metazoa; phylum Chordata; class Mammalia; order Chiroptera; family Pteropodidae; genus Eidolon; species Eidolon dupreanum. The sequence goes on along the minus strand of CM053514.1, from coordinate 9,351,447 downwards.
CTGGAAGCCGTTTTATTTGGCGGCTCATTTTAACAACATAGAATTATGCAGTGCCACTGAAGATTCTGGAGAAATTTCTAGTTAATCTTAGGTATTCAAAAAAAGCCACCTCTCAGCTGAGCCCTTGTAAACTTGTACATAAATGTACTTGTAAAGCTTTTTTTCAATAAAGAAATGCATTGACTTTTTAATAGAATTTTTAATAGTAGTTGAAAGTTTTTGATGTTTCCTGACAGCCTAGCCAATAAAGATCACAGAATTGACATGCTGGTTGGCAGTCGCTTTTTTTTTTTTTTTTAAGTAGAATAAATTTCTATGACTACATAAGTAAAATATTTCCATAATTAATCCACATGGCCATAACAGATGGTTAAATTGAAGAAATGTCCTTGAAGTTATTCTTTTAACAGATGTTCTTAACTATTAGCTTCATGTTTTTACTCACCTAAATTTCCAAATAATTGAATAAAAGTTAACATATGCTTTCATCCCTTTAATAGGCAGAGTCCATAATTGATGCAAAGTTTGCCATAGTAGACAAATTACTTCAGTGGCACATTTCTAATGTTTTTCTCTCTTCTACCCTATAATTTTGTCCATCTCTGTTCACTGATTATTTCTGTTTTTCTTCTACATAGGGTCCTACAGAATGCACTTCTGCTTTCAGATAGCCGCCTACACCTCTTCTTACAGAGCCATCTGAATTCAGAGGACATCGAGGCATGCGTTTCTGGGCAGACTAAGTACTCCGTAGAAGAAGCAATTCACAAGTTTGCCTTGATGAACAGACGTTTCCCTGAAGAAGATGAAGAAGGGAAAAAAGAAAATGATATAGATTATGATTCGGAAAGGTATTTCCTTGCATTACAATTATATATGTGTATTTATGTAACACATAGTGCACATATGCATGTGTATGGATATATACATACATTTCACTTTTTGTTGATGTAATACTAAGATAATGAAAAAATTAATTGACTGAGATTTTATTGAGCTGTGACAGCTCATCATAGTAGTCTTCACACACACCTCCACACTGAATTAATGAATGCAGTAGAAATTCAATTATCTGCATTCTGATTATGTGACTTTCATTTAGTCAGACTTGAATTATTCGCGTTTAAATTATCTAGCTAAAAAAATATCCAACTGCACTCCAAATGGCTAATTAAAAGTCCAAATTTCCTGTCTCTCTTTGTGACTGGAGATAATTAAAGTTCTCCTCTGTTACTCAGGCTTTGAGTGTGTTGTGAAAACCAATTTCCTCTTTTTATTATTTTCCCCCTCTCTTCTTTTCCAGTTCATCCTCCGGGTTTGGACATAGTAGTGATGACAGCAGTTCACATGGATGTAAAATGAGCCCAGCTCCACAGGAATCCTGAAAAATAATTCTAATGTTACCATCTTAGGAATAGCAAATTATGTCCAGTCATAGAGAAGAAAGCTTGCTAATGATGTATTCTTACCTAAAGCTCACTGTCATGATATTAGGTATTTAAATTCTTCAAGATGTTGTTGGGTTGTTTATTAGTGATATTTTTATGTTGTCTTATTTTGGCTAACTTTCTGTAAAAAGCTAAAAGCCTGTGAATGCAACACCCTCCTGTATAGGCAAACATTATGGTAAAATAAGACCCTGCCCTCAAATGAAATGATTTGTATGTTTCAAAAGACTTAGTTGGTTTTATTGAATTTGAAAGATAGGTAAATAGGTAGCATTTAAAATCCAGACAGAGCATTCTTTCTGGTATCATTTGGGGCAGTGTTACCGAAAACACAGCATGTATGAGCTTAACCACTACGGAGACTGACAGCGTGGACTAGACGGCCTCGCTCAGCCACGCAGCTGATATGGGTACCTCCAATGCACTGAGAAAACAATGCTTTTTTGGGTGTTTGATTGAAATATTTTAAGAATGTTTAACCTTTCCATCATTCTATTTCACACTTAGATGGGAAATGTATCTTATGAATAGAGCCATGTTAAAATAATGTTTACATCTTAGAAAACAACAGGAGTAGTGCTAGTAATTTTGCTTATATTTGCAACACATAGATTCAGGAATACAGTTTCATTGTCCAGAATCAGCTTCAACACATGGTTCCTGGAAATAAATCGTTTGTTTTCATTATCACTGTGTAATTAGAATTATAGGTTAATGATTTGTTTTCTGACTAAATGTGCCATTTCTTATCACTAGATAACTTTCAGTATCAGTGGTGGTTGTTACTTATCTTTAAGTTAGAAGTAGGATTTTACAAAAATTAATAAATTCAGTTTTACCAATAAGCATTCCCATAATTTAGAAAAGGATATCAACTTGCTAATTTCAGAATGAATTATTCATTTTTTTAAAAAAGCTCTTTTCAGGCATCTGCCAGAAAATTGTTATAATTTAACAAAATCTTTTTTTTTAGTGGCCCAAAGAGAAAGTATCTTAGATAAACTACATTGCACTTCAAATTTCAGATGAAGCAGTGTTTTCTTGAGATAATTCTCTAAGTTTCTGTCTCGTTGAATGGTATAAAATCTCTCTGAAACTAAAAGGAAGATATTTTTACATAACTGGAATAACTTGTTGCTTTAATTAAATGTTACCTTACCTCATTTTATTTTAACTAGTTTAAAAGTTATTGTGTTATTGAAAAGTCTTTGAAATGCTTGTAACTAATAAGCAACAAAAAAATTTTAATTTAGGGTAAGAAAGATTTCCATAATTTCTCCTCCTTGTTTTCTGTTTGGTTTAAAATATTATTGAACTTTTGTAAGCATTTTGATTTAATTTACATTGGGTCTTATTACTCTATCATCTAGGACTCATTTTAATACAGAAAAAAGAGATTTGGTAGTTTCTTTTTATCTCATTAACATGTAAAGTTTTGCCATCTAGTCATTTAAGAGCGATCTCCAGCTCCTCGGCAATATGTATTTGAATTTCACATTTGTTTTTCAGCAGTTTTGAAAAGCATGAAGTATGCCACCGATTGTCATATTATTTTTAGATGATGTAACAGCCATCAAAATTGGTATGAAGTAATGCCTAATACTGTGGTATGTAAACTTCACAAGATCATTGTTTTCACAATAAACATGAAAAAAATCAATTTTAGTTTGTTGGATCACTTATACGAGAATATAGTTCTTCTGACTTACACCCAAAATCAGTGTGTTTTGAATGATCGATAATTTTAAGGAAGAACGTAGGTAAAATTTCCTTTAATATTCACTCTAGTTGTATATATTTGAGGCTTTTAGCCTGTATTTGGTTGTTTTGATATCTAAGCACTGGCTTGTTAAAACTGATATCCAGTAGCTGAGATATTTAGATGAATTTCAGCCCCCAGTAGCTTTCTTGCTTTGTTCAAATCTCTTATTTTTCTCTGGCATATTTTTATAAAGCTTTTTTTAGGAAAAGAAAATAATTACTTAAGTAACTAAATAGAATAGATGTTTATTTAAAACTATTTTTAATGTAACATAAATTTAAAGAATTCTAATCCTGAATGTTTTAGGATTTATATACATCAAAACTGTATTTCCCTGGTTAATTCTAAAAGTGTAAACTATTTTCCTATAAAGCCAGTTTATGTGTTTTGTTTGAGAGCTGGCTTTTTATATAACCCAAAGGTGTCAACGATGAAAGTCAACAACCTGTTACTTAGGGCTTCTTTTAAAGTTGTACTTGGAAGGTGATTTAAATTCTAGTTAAAATTCAAGTTTTAAAAATTACTAAGGAAAATCAGTAATGTTTATCTTTAAGTAGTTACGTCCCTTAAGATATTAAGTATCTTGTAGGAGCTTTTCAAACCTAGTTCACATTTTATTGAATAATTAAATACAAACAAGTGATATGTAATAACCTTAACATTTCTTTTATGGCTATTAAGAATTTAAACAAATTCATTTAGCCTAGCTACAATTACCACTTATACCCAACGGTAAATTGAATGTTGTTTTGAACTTAATTTGTTTTTTTTTTTTTTTGATGCCTTAAGGATTCATCATTATTGAACTATTGTGGTACAAATAAGGTTTTCACTATTTCAGCTATAAAGGAAGACTCTCTTTCACAAAAGGCCTCTAAAATTTTAAGACAAAAATAACAAAACAAAAGCTTATTGTTTCTAAATAGTTTTCCTCTTAATATTTAAATTACTTAGTTGGTATGAATACAATGCAGCATCTTTTCAGTGGAGGAAACTATTTTCATACAATTTTCTGCTTTGTTTGGACTATAGACCTTTTGTTACTTATTACATATAAACATTTTCAAATATAAAATACTGTCTGAAATTAGTTATTGCAATTGACATTCAAAGCATAGATACAATTTTCTTTGCAAATAAAGGTTAAAAGAAATTAATACATTTTAGTAGAGTGGAGTTCAAAAATTTTAGAAGGATGTAAATAAGTAACAATTTCTTTAAAATTTGAAATATTTACAAAGGATTTTGGCTCTATTCTTTGCCATATGAATCTCACAAACAAGTCACCATTGTCCCTTTAAGTCAATCACACAACTGCTCTTCACTCTTGCTGGAAACTTTTCTAGATCATTGTTATGAACAGTGCATTGGACACTAATTATTTTTCAGCTGTGCAAACTCGTAGTTAATGACCCTTTCCTCTTTTTTCAAAATTCCAGACTTCTTTTCAACAGATACAGACGAAAAGAGAAAAAAAATTAAGTTACAAATTCCTGCTGAATTTAAACTCTGGTTTAAAGACACTATGAAAATCACTTATGCTAAAGAGGAAAATACCCTTTCTCTCCCGACGAGAAGTGTAGATTCATCCAAAACCCCACACCGCTTGTCTTTGCTGCTAGAGGCACAGCACGGGCATAACTTGTGGTTGTGTTTTTGCTAGTTTCTTACCTCTGGGCCTTCTTTATAGCTTTGCCCCCCACCCCACTGGCGGCGGCGCTCCGGCGGCCGCCCCCTCGGCCGCCTGTTGGCTGCGGCGCCTCCGCAGCTCGCGCACACTCCCCGCGCCGCGTCCCGCACACGCGCGCTCCCGCCTCCTCCCGCCGGGCCAGCGCCGCCGGCGGCGGCGGCGGCAACTGGGTAGCAGGTAGCAAGCCAGCCGGCCTCGGTCCAGTAACCCATGGCAACCGCCCTGGTAACCCATAGCAACTGTGCTGCGGCAAGAAAGAAAGGGGGAAAAAAACCTGGGTGGAGGGGGGTGGCGGGTGGTGAGGGGGAACAACAACCGCAAAGAGGCAGCGATTTACAGCCCAGCCTGCAGCGTCCTCTCCCCTGCCCCACCTACTTCAAACGTGGGCACGCGAGGCCCCCTTCCCAGCGTTAAAATGACAATTCTGGCTGCTTGAAAAATAGTAACAATACAATAATGCAGAGGGGCCCGGGTGTCGGGTCTGATGTGGGAGGGAGCTTGGAATACCGGTGACCCCCCGGGCCGCCGGGTTCGTCGTTTTCAGGGGCTCCCCTGGGTTTGTGGAGCGGGGACCGCGCTGCCGGGATGGGCCTCCAGGACTAATGGGTCAGGGCCGGGCGCGCCAGAGCCGGGGGAGGCGGCGGCGGCGGCCTTTTCCAGTTGAGAGCTGGACCCGAGCCTTTGTTCTGCAGATGCTCTCGCGGCGCTGCGCCCCGCGGCCCCGCAGCCCGCCCCAAGAAGGGGCGACGAGTCGCTGCCCCAGTCCTGGGTGTGGCTGAGGTCCGGAGGGTCCCCGCGGGTGCCTCTGGGTTGCGGTGGGGCTGGGCGAAACCCACGTGTCCCAAATGTTTTAGGTGCGAACGCACCACACACATTAGTTAACCCCTTTCTCCTTTAGTCTCCCCAGGCCCCTAAAACCTGCAGGGCAGATGCACTGTCGCGTTAACCCGCTCCCTTCCGTCTGGAGAGGGAGGGCACAGTCACGCCTGGTGGCGGGAATAGGCGGAGGGCAAGAAGCGCGTGCCTCTGGGTCCAGAGACGGCCCTGGGTCAGATTTAATGTGTGAGGGTTGGGGTGTGCGGGGAGAGACAAGGCCCCCACCCGCTTAGGCCCAGAGCCCAGAGCCAAGCCTTGGAAAATAGAAGCGCGCTGCGGTGGCATACCCGGTGCAAGGCCGCGGGAGGACAGAGGAGGGCGCTGCCGGGCCAGCGCGGCGGAGAACGTGCCGCCTCGCGTCTGGGTCTGCCCGGTTGCGTGTTGGAATGGTGGCAGGCTCCCAAGTGGAAAGAAGCTACCCCCCACATAGATTTCAGTCTGCGCTTTGAAGCATCATCCGCTTGCTCATGTATTCTCAGAAGCCCCAGCCCGCAGTCAGATGATGCAGGAAGCACACCGGCACTGGTTCCGTTCCGTGCAGAGCACCTAAGTGCATGAAAAGGCCACTCCGCATGGAAATGCAGTGGGGTGAAGAGACATTGCAATAGAAATCGGTGAGTCTATAGTTCTAGGTCTACAGGAGTTCTCACCAGCTGTGATTCCGAGCACATTTTGATGTTTTAAAAAGGAAAAGGTTTGGCCTAGATGATTTTTGAAGTCTTGAGGGCTTAATCCTCAATTATCCTCCCTCTGTAGGTGTGTACCAGTTACCAATTCAAATAACAAAGCCATCACCAACATCCTTTTTGAAGGCAAAGACCTGCACAAGTATCACACACACACACACACACACACACACACACACACACACACACACACATTTGTACAATATATGTTCCTGAAAAGGTGATTAGGTCAACAGTGTTATATATAATACTTTTATTGGTAAACAAAAGGGAAGCTGGCTATGTAACGAATCCTATTTTAATCCTGTCATAAAGAAAAAAATCTTCTGAATATATATTCTCATGGCTTAGGGAAACAGTTTATTTTCACAAACGTGCACCTTCTGGGTGGGTTCTGCTGCCTGCTGGGCAGTGGGTACAGAGGAGACTGAGCTGTCAGAGGTAAAAGGCGGGGACTGGCGAGCGCTGGGATCCATCAGTACGATTCCCGCCCTCTGCATAGTGGTGTACTGGGAGCCCTGTGCTTTAATTTAATTTATTTTTTTTTAACAAAAGCAATTACAGAAAAGTGCAAATTTAACGTGTGACATTTAACATTTTGCGGTGGCAGGCAGCCTCCACTTAAATGGGGCCTTTCTGCGGAACAACAGGAGCCAAAAGGCCTTGTGTCATGGAGTAATGTAAGACACAATCTGGGCCGCAAACGCACAATGAATCGGGAAGGATTTATGTAATTAATTGACCAGTCTTAACCTGTTATCGTGATGTAAGGAATTTGGAACTCATTAATTTGGGCTCTGACAGATTTCATATTAGAGCTGGCAAATATGGATTGAGCCTCTTATTCTTGTAGCAGGTGGAATTTTCATGACAGTGAGGATTAGTGAAGAAGACCTATTGCTGGAGTCAAACTGCCTCTTTGTAATCAGTAGCCCCGCTCTGCATTAAAGGCATAATGAAAAAAAGAAAAGAAAAAAAAAAGAAAAAGCATATTACCTGGCTGAAGGAGCAGAAGGGGCTGGTGCTCATTCTGCTGGTGTGTGTATTGAGCTCAAGCATTTGCAGTTGAATGAAAACATTAGTTTCAATAGTAAAGTTAGGTGGTTTCTCAAGACCTGGAGAGAATGAGAAGGTAGAAGGGCCTCAAGGTCAGGTTTGGTATTGTCGAAGTTGAAAGGGATTAAAAGACCGAGCCTTTGAATTTCCTTTGCACAGAGGAAATTGTACAATCTCTGTACGAGTTTCCTCTTTGTACAGAGACTGTATGAAGAAGGAAATAGAAGTGTTATGGGGGCATAGCCGCGAACCAGCAATTCAGAGCCTTGAAGGAGAGACTGGCTTTTTCAGATGCCGCTTACTGTCTCCTGGTCAGAGCTCCTTCATGGACCCCGTGAATTCCAGAACTCACATAATGAGCAGTTTGTCAATAATCTAATCTGTGTCCCCTTCCTAGTATATGATGTTTAATGAATCACTCATTTGGAAATGTTGAGTTTCTTCGAGGTTTAAGAAAACCCGGTAAAAAAAATCTTTCATTCACCTCATCCCTGACAATCAGAAAATTGTTAGGCGGAAAAAAAGGTCTCCAAATTAAACTAAATGTTTTTACTTTTTATTCCTTTCACAACAGGTTTCCCCTATTGCTGTGCCATGTGATAAGGTTCATATAACAACTGCCGTAAGGATCATTAATACAGGCAGATAAGCAAAGTTACACGTTTAAAACACTTTCAGGGTATCATTTGCCTCTTTCTGCTGATAACGAAGGCTTTGGCAGCAAATGCAGAGCGCAGGCACTGAACGCTTAACTTTTCAGACAAAGCCCAACTGACCTTTCCTAACATGTTGTTATTCGTAAATATTCTTCAAAGTTGACTAATACTGACTGCTCTTGAAATGTTTTTGTGTATTACCTTTAACAAATTTCCAGTGAAACATAACTTAATAGAACAAATATTATTCTAATATAAATATTTGCAAAAACAAAAAGATTTTCAACCATCCAAAAATAAATTTCCAACTCCTACTCCCTTTTTTTGCTGAATTGATAGTGACCAAATTTCAAAGTAAATTTTCTTTTCAGTTAGTGGTAATGGGATTTGATCTAGCAATGAAAAACTTGGTACAAAGATTTATTTTGTGATTATCTCATTAATGAATGATTTCTTCAGCTTTGGTTCCATTTAAATGAATACATGAAGATAAACATGAGAAATTTGCAATGATATGCTAATGTTATCTTCCACATTGAGAGCAAAGAGAGGGCTAGTAGTTATTGGTATTATTATTTCAGGGGAAAGGCTGTGAAGATAACCAATTGATATCAGCAAGACTTGGTTAACTAGTATAAACTACGACAAGGGCGATTAACAGCATATATAAACACACTTCAAATTTGTATACACGATCTCAGTTCTCACCTAGAGATTTCTTTGTATTTTTTTAAGAAGGGTAATTTGTAAGTTGACAGTTGCAAGGTTATCCACTTATGTTCTGTGTGTACCGTTTATTTTTTAGAGTTATGGAATGGCCATATTGAGGAGTGATTCTCCAGAGAGAGAGTGTTAACTGGAAGGAAGTCTGGTGAATTGGGTCTGGCTCTGCCGCTAACACAAACCCAAAGGCAGTTCCCACCCTTTCTGGACTGCAGTTTCCTCATCGGTCCAGTAGGAAGACTGAATACAGAATGTCTTGAAAGGTGTTAATAAGTGTTACTAAAAAAAAAGTTGGGGGGAGGTCGGGTAGAGGTTTCCATGGTCAATTACATTTCAGACACGTTGGGTTAAACACAGTTTCACATTAATTTTTGTAGGACTTCTCGGAGCCTTTTATGCATGTATGTGTGTGTGTGTGTGTGTGTGTGGTTGTGTGTGTGTGTGTGGTTGTGTGTGTATGTTTTGGAGGAGGTACTGTATTCCCTTTTCTTAAGCTGATATGAAGAAGAAAATATAAAATTCTATAATCTTTTGAATCTATAATATTTTGGATTTTTTCCTTGAATGATGAAGGGAAATCATTCTAGAATTTTCATTCTATTTAGGTGTTCTCGAGGCCAGGGTTCAAGAAAGTGTGGATTCCCTAAGTGAGAAGAAGTCCCCTTCAGAGACCAGGTCTGTAAAGAGGCAGGGAGTTTGGTGCTCAGTGTAAACCTCAGTTTCACTGCCTACACTGTGAGTGACCTGGGGCATGCCACTCCACCTTTTGGAATTTGTTTCTTCATCTGCAACATGAGGGCAGGAGTGAGGTGCCAATGAAACCACTGCATGTTCCTTTTGCTTACAAAGGTCTTTTTCTTCCCCCTCCCAATGCCGTCTTGCTTGTTATTCCTGCCAGTTATTCGGGACTCAGATGAAATGTCTCCTCTGAACTGAGGCCCACTCTGACCATGCCCACTACAGGTCAGGTGGCCTTTCACAGTGTTTGTGTAGCACTACCTGCCCCAGGTCCCCATGTCCCTTTCTGGCAGCACTCATCCTTTGCATGGTTGGTCACCCATCTGTCTGTCCCTCTCAGGCAGTAGCCCCTAGAGGGTAAGGATTGCATTTCATCTCTGACCCCCACACACCCCCACCACCACCCAGCACCAGCCAAGAGTTATACAGGGCACGGTCTAGAGTCAATGATGAATTACTATCATAAGGTGGGCAAAGGACCTGCAGACCCTTCTTAGAGACCCTCCCTGCGGCAGAACCAGCAAAAGTGGCAGGAGAGCTTAGAGAATGGTGATGAGTGATTCAGGGATATTTGTCTCCTTGAACTGGTAACTGGTGAACAAGAACCCTCTGCTACAAGTGCCTCCTTTCCCATTTCTCTTTGGCAGTAGGCCTTGAGATGCTAATAGAATTGTCCATCTGTGAGGTCAATAAATGCTTTGCTCGAGATTACTCTTTGTTAATCAAAGAGACCAATCATCGAAAAATTGCACAAAAATTTTGGTGAGATGTTTCTTTTGGTTGACTTGTTTCTGATAAGACATTGTGCCTACACAATATATTTATGGTAAAGTGACATTCTATAAATGGTTGATGGTTAAGTTGAAATATCTGACTATGTGGACAGGTTAGTATTTTCTCCGAATCTGTGCTGCTGTGTCGTAGAACCGCATAAAAGCTGAAGCCCGATCTGACTTTTAAAAAGTATTTGAAGAGTAACTTAAAGCTTTGCTAAGTTCTCCTAAATAAAAACACCAAAAGAGTATCATTTTAACCCCTAAAACTTTCTCACAGTTCCTTTCTGAATCAAGTTTGTCCATCCCTATTTTAAATAGTAGACTACAAACTCAAAAGTGACATTTTCATAAGGGTTTCAACAGTGATTGGTATAGTGAGCAACTTAATTTAAGGTTGTCTTAGTTAAGTCTAGGTATTTGTGTAGCCTGTGTTTTAGCGTGGCCTCTAGAGGAAGAAAAAATATAACTGTAGTAAACGTTTGTTGAGTTCTAACATTGTGCTGACTTATAAGAGATCCAAAGAAAAGTAAAAGGAGGGTGAAGGCAAGCGAGATGATACTTGATACTGTCTGTTAGAGTAAAAGAGACTGTTTTGAAATAGAATATAAGTAAATAAAGAGCTGGAGTTATATAAAGAACACTGCAGCTATAACAAGGAGTGGCTCAAATGAGTGAGAAATCAACTTCTCTTTCAGTACCTTTCCAAGGCAGGTGGGCAAGCCCTGCGCCAGGAAGTTGTTCAGGGACCCAGGCTGGTGGGGTAGCCCTGCTGTCCTCAACATGTGCTTTCCAGATTGCTTCAGTCCTTCCTGACTCCAGCCAGTAAGAAGAAAGGAGAGAACACAACTGCGGTGAGCACCATGTAATTTGTTTTTCCACAGAAAATCTCAAACATACACAAGGATAGGGATAATGTAGAATAAGACATCCCCATGTACCTGCCACTCAGCTTAAAGTTGTCTTCACCTGGTCAAATGTGTATCATTTAGGTCCCCCAGAAATCCCTCCCCCTTTGCTGGATTATTTTAAGTCAAATCCCAGAGCTCTTTAAGAAGATGATCTGAAAGTTGCACACATCACTGCATCACTTGACAGGAACTCAGTCGCATGGCCGTGTCTAGCTGCAAGCCAAACTGGACAGAGTCTCTAGCTGGGTGGCTGTGTGTCCAGGAAGGAGGCGAGAATTCCACATCTGAGATGACAGGATTTAATGGGGGATTCCAGAGAAAGGCCACAGAGGTTGAAATTGGATTACTCACGGAAAGACTAAGAATATGTCTACACTGCAGCAAAGTCCATTGATGATGACTGGATGATGCTGCCTTGCGAAAGGCTACACCGAGTCTTATGCACTTGACTTTCAACAAATGCAGCATTTTCTGATGAAAAACAGAAAAGCGAAATGAAGTGGCTTCGAAGGCCAACACAGAAGCATGTTCTTTTTCTCACCTGTGTAACATTAGCTGAGAGAATGATTTTAGAGGAGAGTCAATATATGTGTAAATTATGAAAGCAGTTTGTCTGCTTCTGCTGTTGGAATCCTGTTTTTTAAGGTGTTGAAAGGTGTATGTTCGAGACGTTATGTATTTTCACATAATAAAGAGAGAATAAAACACCACAGAACTTAAAATGAGCAGGAGAATTAGCTTAATCTAGTTTAATAAATTCATTAATGTTGAGAAACATTTATCGGGCACGTACTGTATTCAGAGGATTGTCCTGGGTCCTCCAGGGGACACAATGATAGCAAATATAGTCCTTGTTCTCAGGGGCTCTCGGTCTGAGGGCAGATCCGCATGAAAACAGCTAACCATACTATAAGACAGACCGCATTAGGTGCCATAGTTGAGGGTAGCAGACATTCATTGTTTTACCTGCCTGCTAGCCATTCTCTTCCTGAAAATCTCTTGATTTTCCTCAGGGGCCAATCCTCTTCATTCTCCGTTCTCAGTGGAGCTGATTCAACCTCCATGCCCAGAGGAGGCCTATAAGCCAAGCCTTGCCAATCAGAGGCCTATAAGCCAAGCCTTGCCAATCAAGTGATTGGTTCAGGAGTGGGCACATGACTCTATCAGAACCAATGCCTTTTGTGCAACTGAGAAAAGAGTTGTCATCTCCTGAGTGGCTGGGATAGGATGCAAGGCTGGAACCCTGGGAAGCCGTCTTGCCACTGTAAGGGGAATGCCTGTCTGAGGACTAGAGAAAAGGGAGTGGATCTTGATGACACCCTTAAAATCTTTAGGTGCCTCCCATGTCTAGCATCGCAGTAAACACAGCATTCCCTGGGTTATTCATTTATTCACTTACATGCTCACTGTACCGGCATCATTGCATTTAATTCCCGTAACATTAATATGAGGTAGGTATCATTATCCCCCACTGTGTAGATGAGCCTGCTGTTAGTTAATAGAAGAGTTGGAATTGAACACAGGTCTGTTTCTAAATTCTTAATAATGTCTTTAGATATAGCCTTTAATGAGAAAATGGCTCTTATAAACCAGTGTATTCTCTTAGCACCCAGAACAGTGCTTGTGGTTGGAAGATGCTCCTTATATATTCTTTACTGAGTGTTTATTTGCGAAGTAAAGGGTGGGAGTGCCATTAATCAAATTAGGGAGGACATGAAGAGGCACAGGAGGAAGTGTAGGAGAGGATGAGTTCAAGTATGGCAATGACAACTTTGGGATGTGGATAGAGGAAGAGATGATGTGCTTAGAGGTGTCATTGTGGGGTTGGAATCAGGAGAGAGGTCAAAGATCCAAATCTGAACATCGTCTGAGAGGAAAATTGACAACGGTCATCTTTGTGCAGATGTCATGTCAGTGAGGCGTTCCTTGACTCAAAATTGTCATTTCCTCTCAACCCTTTACCCCCTCCCTCGCTCCCTCCCTTCCCTTTTTTCCTGCATTATATTCTCTATAGCACTTACCACCTATATCTATTTTACTTTTCTGGTTGTTTTTGTATGTCTCCTCTGCACCTCCATGACGATGTAAACTCCATTTGTGCAGGGAGGTTGCTGTTGTTTGCACGGAATTCCACATGCCTTGGCTAGTGCCTGGTACCTAGGTGCTCAAAAGGGATTTGTTGAATGAATAAATGAAGGGCTAGAAGTGGATGCTCACTGATGGCAATAATAAATGATGGAGTAGGGTCGATAGGAGGCCAAAAAAGAGGAGATCCTGAAAGAAACTGAGAAAGAAGACAAATCAATTAAGAGCAACCCCCAGGAATAAAGAAAGCGGAGGGTTTCAAGAAGGCAGCAGTGGCCAGTGGGGTCAGATGTTGCTGAGAGGTCAAAAGTGACCAAGACCATTACATTCGGTGTGAGTTCTCTTTGGTCATGTTGTTCAGCAGCATGACGTAGCAGCGCCTGGGATTCAGTCCATTATGAGAGTTTGAGTTCCAGTTCTGCCATTTATTAGTAATGTAAGTATGGGTAACTCTCTGGACAACTGAGCCTTGATTTCTTTACCCGTAAAATAGGTGTAATACTGACTCCAACTCAAAGCATAATTTTGAGGATGAACTGAATTACTGTATGTGAAAGGTATATATATGTGTGTGTGTAAATTATTATGATTATTACTGATTTGCAGGGAGTAGAATAATATAGAGAGTAAACATACAAGAATAAAGAAAATCAAGAAAATTTCCATAAACATTATTTGGGAATAACTGATTTCAAGACAAAACAAAATGCATGGTGATTCTCCATGTCATTTTCAAACACTATGCATATTCATTTGAAAGAGCACTTTGTATTTGTGAATTTGAATTTGGGACATTTTCTTCATTATACCTGCTTCCTGTTTTCTATGCCCCTTCCTGCTCAGGCTATTTATGCGAATACACAACCCTGGAGCCAAGAGGCAGCATTTCAGTCCTCTGACAATTGTGCTGAAGAGTTGCTTGCAACCATTCCTTTGTCCCTTCCCCTCTCATGGCATCTCGTTTTTCACCCTCTGTAGCCAGGAGATTGCATATCTCATGTTTTTCTAGAAAATCACTGATTGTATTTATGCATTTGCCTTTTATGTAGTAGGTTTTGAGTTAGAGTTAGTCTCGATGTTCAAAAATTCAACCTTTTCTGAACATTTTCCTTCAAAACCACAACCATCTTTGGCAGCAAAGAAGCCAGGGGATGAATAGGCTTCCAATTTGCTTGGTTATAGATAGGGAGATGCTGGCAGAAATTTGCAAGCATTTGCATATACACAATTGTCTGTCTGATGTTTGCTTCCATGCTTGCTCTCCTCCTCTGCACCCTGTTCTCTTTGTGCCGTGAATTACTAATACAAATACAGATAATGAAATTTCTGATCCAAGCCTGAAAAGCCGTCGCACATTTTGGAAGGTATCTGGGGAAAATGGATGGGTTCCCTTGATCTTGTTGCTTTATCCAGACAAGGAAATGAAGAGGAGAAAGTAATTACAGGGACTTGTCTTTGCAGGTACAATGAGTGGCACTGACAGGATTTCTTTTCAGAGAATCTTGTAGAGATGCTATTTTCTTGTTAATACCAATAGGTATTTGCCTGGAAATAGAGTTTACTTATTAAAATGTGTGTTGAGCAGATGGGACGCTGTCCACAGAAAGCCGCACAAGTTCCATCCTTGTGGCTTCAGAACAGGGTGTGTTGAGGGTCAAGTGAAATTTGCCCCCAGGATTGAGGAATTCCCCAGGGAAGCCGTGATAGAGTAAATCCTGGAGGCAAGAGGAAAGTAAATTTGGCCCTGAAAGCATCTTTTGGTGAATTACTGCTCCTGCATACTGAGGAACCACCACTTTCTTAAAGCAGAAGTGTGATTTTGTAGGGCAGCTGGAGGTCATGGCTCAGTGATCCTGAGTAGGTGACGATAATGTCAGTGATGCTCAGCTTGCCTGATTCCAGAATATGTCCCTATTAGCTATTAGAAAGTTCTCTGGAGAAAAGACTGAAAATCAACTTTAATTGGAAACTTTTCAGGGTAACAAACAACATTTTCTTATACCTATTCCTGCTGTGGGCCCAAAGTTAATACTATTATAAGCAGGCAACTAAAATGAAGCCCATGCTTTCTTAAACAATCAAATGAATAAACAATGAAGTTTTAATTGTCAGTGTACTATGTAATTCATAGCATATCATGATCACCTTGGGTTCCAAAAATGTGTGTCAACTCTTTACTTCTTTTTAAATAATTTATGATTTCACCTATTGTTGACCTTTAATCATATATCATGTAGCAAACGCCAATTCTGTTGGTCTGAACAGGTTTCGAAACAACCCAAGTTTGTGTTGACGGTTTGTACAAAAAGAACAAATATTTGCTTTTTATTTCATGTAAATATGTGCACGCTGTCAAACAAGACTGGCTTAAAGAGGCTAAGATTTTGTCTTTCATAGCTCACTGAGGGACAGCTAGTCTATATCAGAAATAATTTTAGATGTGGAACTGCAATGTGGAAAATATAGACTTCCTACCGATTGCAATGCCATCAGTAGAAAAAAATTTAGCTGAAAAATGGTTTAGAAGACTGCTCTAACAGCTATTACTCTATTGGAAATTAGTGGTATTATATAAGATTTTAAGTAGACATATATATGAAATGACATGTTAGAACAAGGTTAAGTAAAAAACAGTGATAGCATTATTTTAGATAAAGTAGATTCATTTTTTGAAATTACTGGTGTCAAAGAACTCTTTCAGCAATAGCTAGGTTCTTTGTTTTCTTTCGGTTCTTTGTGGCATAGGCTTTATAGCTCATATGAGGTAGGTTGAGGTACACTATTACAGCTGGAGTT
This sequence comes from Eidolon dupreanum, assembly GCA_028627145.1. Taxonomy (NCBI): domain Eukaryota; kingdom Metazoa; phylum Chordata; class Mammalia; order Chiroptera; family Pteropodidae; genus Eidolon; species Eidolon dupreanum. Next base: position 9,335,247 of record CM053514.1, on the reverse strand, counting down.
ATAGGTGGAGAATGAATGAAAGAATATTTCTCTTAAAAATGAAAACAGTGTTCATCTTAATGGTGCTCTTGGACTAACCACTGTGGAGGGTTAAGCTAGTATGTGAAATTCATCTGCAGATATAATGGATACCAATCTGAATATGAAATATTCATTATGTGCCATATTGCTTCTGTTTGGACTCACGCTGTCTGCCATTTTAGGTGGGACCATGGGCTGATTTTCCCCTCTGACTTATTTCCTGTTTCATGATGCTTAAAGTGCAATATTACTGGAATATGTCAGCCATGGAGCTACCTTATTGGTGTGACTGTTGTCCCTGTTTTCCTTTATACAATGAAAAATGCACTGTTCGAGTGTTACTGTCTGCCTTGCACAACACACTTTATAACATAGAAGGAGAATTTTAATAAGACCTCCAAAGGGTCTGCTGTCATTTTTAGAGGGAACGTTTCCTATAAAGGAAGTACATGGAAACTCCCAAGAGAAAGCTGTTGAAAACACCCCCAGTGAGAAGAACTGGTGTCATCCCATTTTATTGTCTACCTGTCACCACAGCCTTCGCCTGATGCTGACAGGCTGCTCTTTTCTCTTGTAGCCAGTGCTGCTTAATGTCATTTTCTTGGTTGAACATCTTTATTTCTGACTTGTTACAAACCATTAACTAGTTTCCAGTTTTCAATGTCCTGGCTACTTGTGACTAGTAAGTCATTTGGCATAACAAGATTTCTTTATCTGGCATAACAAGGTTTCCCTTTATCTTCTTGCTAAAGAAAATCTCTGCATGAAATGATCAATCTTCCAATTTTTATGAATTCTAGCAGATAGGAAGTGCCTGTCAGCGGATGCAAGACATCTTTTCTGAAAGCATATTCCATTTCATATAATAGAACACGACAGACACTCTAGGTAACCATTAGGCTCCAAGGTTTCAAACAATTTAGGTGAAAAGCAGAGAATTTTACATATATACTTACTTGCGATGATTTCAAATAAAAATACATTGTTTTTAATCAGATTTCCTGAATGAAATGTTTTCAGACATAAAATTTTTTGAATACATTTTGGAAAGCATTCAGTGGTTTGACAGTTGTCAATCTCTAATAAACACACTTTTAAAGTGCAGTATTTTGTAGCATTGCTAAAAGGAAGACTGGCTGCTTTGGACATTGATGTTAAAATAATATATATAGACGTGTGGCTTGATGACATTGCTAAATCTTTTCCTAGATTAATCCATATTATTAAAGTTTTAAAAGTATACTTTTAAATGTTATGAGCAAATCTATTAATAAAATGTGATAGTGTCTAAATCCTTAATAGGAATATTTATCGATTTTTTTAAATTAATGGATCAAGGAGTTTTAAAAAATCAGTCACTGACTTAGCAATTCTATAACTATCTTAGTGAAATTTATCTTAGTGAAATAGCTGAGCAAGTGCATAAACATACATGTTCAGTGTATGTGGCATTGTTTTTTAATTGTGAAAAATCTGAGAGCGCTTAACAATCTATTAGTAAGAGAATGGATAAATGAGCCATGGTACCTCTATAAAATGGAACACGATGCAGTTTAAAAAATGAACTATGAATGTATGTGCTGATATGGGGAATGTCTTTGATATATTGTAGAATGAAAAAAAGCAAATTGCAGCATAGTATATTAAGTGCGATGCCATTTTTGAGGGTAGAGGGAACTCTCTCCTTCCACCTCCTCTATCTCTGTATGAGCAGAGAACACAGCCTGGAAGAATACACACTGGACAACCTCTGAGTGTGAAGGAATGGGAGAAATAAGAAGAAAGACTTGATTGTTTGCTTTATATACCTCCATATTATTTACATTTAGATTCTCTGATGTTTATAGACAGTATGAGTTCACTTAACAATCTGATTAAATAATTTAAAAAGGAAATCTTGTGTCATGTAAAGTATAGGCTAAAAAGAGATAAATGTAGCTACTTAAAATCGCTAACAAAGAAGCATGGCTTCCTTCCATTTAGTTAGCTCAGGCACTTAGATCATGTGTGTTTCTCTATGTATTTTAATGACAAAACCTCAAAATCTGGGTGCACATGCTGTCAACCCCGAGTATATGTCATTTCAGGCATTGACAATGGTCTTCAGTTGGTTTCTTGGTGCTGTATTTTAAGTCAGCTCATAAATTATTAATAATACATGTGTAGGTCAGAGACACACTAACCCTGACAATCATTCCATAATATTCTCTCTTTAGCATTAGAAGAGAAGAGAAGGGAGGAATCAATATGCAACATCAGAGGTACATTTCACATAGATGTGGTAGATGCACTTAGAAAAAAAGAGTGAGATCTTTACAAAAACCTGTCAGCCTGGCATTAATCTTGTATTATGAATAATGTGGCTATCTATGAATCTTTAATATTTTTTAAATGATGAAATTGTATGGTATGCTCTACCAAAGCAAATTTGATAAAATGTGAGGATAGTTTGATCAATGAAGATGTTGATATACATGAATAAAAAAATTCAAATCCAGCTCATTAAAGCAGAAAAAAGAACAGCTGTACTTTGACCTCAGGGTAAATAAATTTAATTCTAGCATGGTCCATAATGCCTAGAAATTATTCTTTAAACAAATTATAAAATAATTGTTTGGTTAAAACCATCAACCTACTAGACAGGAAGCTCTGGTAATGAACTACTAGCAACCAATATGGTGCTGGTTCTCAGATTCTAATAAAAACTGTATTTGAAAATTCCTAACAAACACACAGATTAATGTATCATTTATAAGATACAGCAGTGCTGAGAAAGATTACAACTGCAGTGGCTTGTTAGAAATACTGTTATATTCATTTTTTTTCCTCCACGAAGTAATCCTGGAATCATTTGTTCCAGGTTTAATTTTCAGTGAGAGTAAAAAAAAGTAGATCAAGAACTTTGCTTATGAAATTTGCCTAATGAAGAAATTTTAATCAGTGCTTGTTGAACTGAAGGTAAAAATATAGTTTGTTTCTACAGATTTGAGAATTAACATGTATCTGATTGTTAATATTTGATTCTTGTTTAATTATTTATGATATCAAGGAATGAATCTGTCAAGTAAATAATGAAATGCGTACATGCAGCATATGTAATTAGGTTAGGTGCATAAATCCAAAATGTTCACTTTATAGTTGTCAATGTAAAATTTATTAATAATGAGAAATGGTAACTGAAGAAAATTCTTAACACAGTCTGCCTCATTAGTGTGGGTTATAGCAATTGTTGGTCAGAGAAGAGGAGGAGGAGGGGGATGAGAAGGGGAGTCAGGCTTCATTTTCTTAGTTGTGCTTTAATTGTTTTAAAATATTAGTGAATTGGAGCACATTTTCCTTTCTCTTGTTTAGAAATGTATGATTTAAACAAATGGGTTGTGGTTTGAATGAATGCTGCAAATGGAATGATTCCATATTGAAAAAAATAAGAGGCCCTAGGATTTCTAAACCCAAACAATCATGTAATGGGGAAAATTTGGGGGAAGGGAAGACCTACTTTTATGATTGGGAAGGGAAAACCTACTTTTATGATTGAACTGTTAGATTCTACTCTTAAAATTTGGCTTTAAACTCACTGATGGTGAAAAGATGGCAAGCAGTGTATTATCAGCTGCATTTTTCCATTTCCCCTTTCTTTGCTCGCCGAACTAGAGCAGAGGAAAGAACGACCTCGTCGAATATGTTCCTTGTACCCTGGTTTGCCTGGGCTGCTGGGACAATTAATGAAGTGAACTTGAGCAGAACTCACATACCTGTGAGTGGGGCCTGATGGTGCCTGGTACTAGCTGGGAATCTCTGGGTGTGATGGTCTGGAGGTTAGAGGACACATTCTCTGCCCCTGAGGACACAGTGTGAATCCTGCCCCTGCAAGGACCTGGCTGAGTGGGTGCCACCAACTCCATATTAAGGAATTTGACTTGATAACCTGGTTAGATTTAGTTCTGTCCTTAATGCTAATCACTAATACCATTGTGTGGTATAAAGGAGAATCAACATGGAAATAAGATACTAAGATCCCACACTACCACTAACTAGCCTGGAAACTTCCAGAAAGTTCTTAAAATTCTAAGGTCTTACTTTCTTCACTTATTAAATTTGAGGGCTGTAATTCTGGCTTTAATAGTCTACAGTTCACAGAGATGATATTGAAATACATCAGATTTTATGCAAGCAGTTCCATGAGCTTCTGGAAAAAAAGGGGGAGTGAGGTAGTATTATTATAGGAACATTCATCATCTGACTGGGTATTGTTATTGAAGTAGTTATACATTTATTAGAAGATGGAAGATAATCACAAAAGGAAGTCCATGTATTATTTTAGTAAATGTTGTGAATCTAACTATGGGCACCATTTAAGAACTCTCTGCCTCACATACATGAAAGTTAAAAGAGAAGCAGAAGGCATGTTTAGGATAAGGAAGTGACATACAAAATATAGAATTTTTTTTGCAATATTCCTACCTGCCTTGGCTAAAAGAATGGAATGGCTATTTAATAACTTTATCCTCAAAAGATTCTGTGACTTAGGTAATAAGGGTAATAATCTGATGGTGAATAATCTAGTTATCAAATTATTTGTTAAATCAAATCAATTGTTTGCTATCCTCCTGATCTTAATTCTCAGATGTCTACCAACTAAAGAATTAAGGGCATCCCAGACAAGAAAAATTAAAGGAGTTCATCACCACCAAACCAGTATTACAAAAAATGTAAAAGAGACTTTTAAAAGGGGGGGGGTGGGGTGAAGGGGAAGAGAAAAGAAGAAGAAAAGAAGAAAAGATAAAAAATATGAATAATAAAATGGCAATAACTACATATCTATTAATAATTACTTTAAATGCAAATGGATTAAATGCTCCAATCAAAAGATGTAGGGTGGCTGACTAGATAAGAAAACAAGATCTTTACATATACTGCCCACAAGAAACTCACTCAGATGGAAAGACACACACAGACTGAGAGTAAAGAGATGGAAGAAGATATTTCATGAAAAGAGAAACTAAAAAAATAAAAATAAAAATAAAGCTGGTGTAGCAATACTTATACCAGACGAAAATAGACTTTAAAACAAAATAGACTTTATAAGAAAAGACAAAGAAGGACCCAGTAATTCCACTTCTGAGTATTTATCTAAAAAAACCCAAAACACTAATTTGAAAAGAGTTATGCATCTATATGTTCATTGCAGCATTATTTACAAAAGCCAAGATATGGAAGCAACCTAAGTGTCCATCGATAGTCAAATGGATAGAGAAGTGGTACATATATACAATGGAATATTACTCAGCCATGAAAGAGTAAAATCTTGCCATTTGTGACAACATGGATGGACTTGCCATTTGTGACAACATGGATGGACTTATTATGCTAAGTGAAATAAGTCGGTAAAAGACAAATATCATATGATCTCACTTATATGTGGAATCTAAAAAACACAAACAAATTCAGATACAGAGAACAAACTGATGGTTGCCAGGTGGGAGAGATTTTGGGAGGCTGGGTGAAAAGGCGAAGGGATAAGAAGTACAAATTGGCAGTTACAAAATAGTCATAGGGATGTAAAGTACTGGAATATAGTCAATAAAATTGTAATAACTATGTATGGCATCGAGGGGTACTAGACTTATCAAGAATAACTTTGTAAGTTGTACAAATGTCTAACCCTTATGCTGTACAATTGAAACTAATATAAGATTAAATATTGACTATAATTGAAAAATAAAAAAATAAAATAATGGTTTAATTCAGTTAAGATTTAATATTTAACATTAAATAATATTTAATATTGTTTAAGGAAACCTTTATGTAGAATCCATATAATGGCTAGTTACTTAGGGAAAAAATGCAAAAGAGCAATTATGATTTTACCACCCAAGAAAATTACTACTTGAATTCAGCCAATCAATTTGCTATTGACTAAAGCAATATATACCAATTTTTTGAACACATGTTTTGTAGAAAGAACCAATACAAGAATAATGTAAATGTGACTATTTTTGACTTTTAAAGGATAAAGCATCATAAGTTGTAGAGAGATAATTTTGGTTGCCTACCCAGTAATTCTTTCTTCTTTCTTGGGAATCACTCTTCCTCTACAAGTCCAGATTCTTCAGAAGAATGAATTTTTTTTTTAAGTCATCTATTCTTATATATAGGAATGGCTAAAATTCAGCTTTTGTTTTGATAATGCCTGTCCTATCCCCTACCTTCTTTCTCACCCCTTGATATAAATCCTGATTAATCATCAGTGATGATCTTATTTCCCTTGCCAGTGAAAGCTTGGGGATAGTCATGTGACCTAGTTCTGAGAAATGAAATATGAGAAAAGATCTTCAGAGAGGTCTTAATTTCCTCACTCTTAAGTAGAAATTTAAGGTAAGAACAGTCCCACTTTTTTGGCTGGACTTTCCTTGTCTTCAGGTGATTCCTGGAACAATGGCAGACATTTTGAGACCTTGAGGGGAACAAGCTAAGGACATGATCAACAAGCTGAGGATGGCAGAGTGGAAATTTGAGAGAAGAACCTGGGCCCTTGACAACATTAAACGCTATTGAGCCACTGAATTAATCAACCTCAGTACCTGCTACCTTGAGACTTCCTACATGAGATACTACATTTTCCTTGGTGTTTCAGCTAGTAAAGATAGATTTGCTATTTTATCAAATAAAGCAAAAGGTGTAAGCAGCTTTATTTAGTTACATCTAAGAGAACAGCTCATCTTTAAGTTGGGAGTGAGGATTATACATTCTGCTGATAATATTTATTGTTCATTTTACTTGTTTGTATCATAATATTTAAGTCCTCCATTATTTGGACATGTGCATTATTTTAAGAATACTAGGTGTAATATTACTAAATACAACTGAGAACAAATACTACGTATCTCAACATTTTGTCACTGAACATGAAGAATGGGAAAGGCTTCCTGGAAGAGGTGGTCTTTAATCTGGACCTAGAAGGCTCAGTGGTATTCAAACAGTTGGAGATGGGGTTCAGGGAATTCTAGATTCTAAAGTGTAAACAGTGTGTTTTGTGGGTATTTAAGGATAGAAAGATAAGGCTGAAGATGATTGGGTACAGATTGTGGATCGTCCTGAATGTCATGCTGAGGAGATTGGGCTTCCTTTCTCAGTGGTGGGAAACATAAGAGATATTTGAGCTGGTCACCATGTATTGATTCTAGATGAATTGTTAAAGCATATAGTACATAGTTTTATGTGTTTTTTTGCATATTTTAATGAAAAATGTGCATGATTTGAATGAAACAATAAAAATTAAATTTCCCTCCTAATTTGGAGTCTATGTTTTAAAGCAGTTGCAAAGGGAAACTACTAAGGGATCAGTTAGGTAGTCATTGTTTTCCAAAAGACATTCAAAACCAGATACACATTCTCCAGAGAGACTGCGTGAAGGTCAGAAAACAACATACCAAAAGCAGTCAAGTTCACTATTGGGTATTGGTGGGCATGACAGTCAGATGGAGGGTCCGATGCTCTAGGAAGGAAGAGGTGCCTTGTCTGTGTGGATCAAGAGATGTCCTGTTGGAAAAGGGAGTTGGGGAAAAGCTGCTCAGAGCCTTGAGACTGAATGAGGTTGGAGATGAGTGACCAGAATGAGAAGCTGGAAGTGTGAGGTTGAAATTTTAAGTGCCTGAGAGCAGACCTTCTCAAGTCATTTTACTGATGAAGAAAGGGAAACAGCAGGAAAGAGATATGACCACATTTCTGGAGTTTTTCATTTGCTTCTGTATGTTTTCTCTCGTGCCAAAAGGGAATGAACCTAAAAGATAACTCTGAATAAACATGAAGCATCATGATTTTCCTGCTGGTAGACATAGGCTGGAGTGAGACTTAACCTAAACTTTAGCCCTGTCGTTAAATCCTGCAAATCTAGCTCCTCTAAGAATAGCTTTGCTGGCTGACTCCTCCCTCCATGGTTACCAGGTGGTGAACACCATCAAACCACACACAGCTCCAAGGTACCATCCAGCAGAAGAAATGGGAATTACTTGTTTGCCCTCCCCTCCCTCCCCTCCCCTGCCCTCCCCTCTCTTCCCTTCTTTCTATCAGGGACGCACTTCCCAGAATCCCCCAGCAGATGTCCCCTTGCATGGCGTTGACCAAGACTGGTCAGACGCTCTTTTCTTTAGCAAGCCCTGGACAAAAGAAGGGGTCGATCAAACAGATTTAGACCATTTAGTATTTACCCTCAGGACACAAGGGAGAAGAAGGAATGGCTTGGAGGTGGACTGGAAGGGAGAAAGAAGGGGGTGTGGGACAGCCTCGCGATCTGCAAGAAAGGCCCAGAAAAGAAATATTGCAAAGTAGTTGAGAGCACGGGCCCTGGAGGGTTGCGTTCTCATCAGAGCTCCGCCCCTTCCTAGCTCCGTTACCCTGAGCCCCTTGCGAGGCTTCCCTAAGCCTGGGTTTCCAGGAAGGCAACGAGGTCGTTGAGGCAAAAATAATCTAGGTAAAACAGTTGGCATGATGCTCTGCGCATAAGCCCTCAGTAGATGTTTACTATTACTGTTGTTGCTGCTGTGGTTATTATTAATAAAAGTGACCTAGCTCCTATCCTTGAGGAGTTCACGAGGAGTCCACCTGTAATAACCGGAGCTGTCACAAGGCCGGAGGCCATTTCCTTACCGGGAGTGCGTCCTCACCTCTTTCTCTATGTCAAAGGAAGGAGAGGCTCTGTAAGGACTTTTCCTTCTGCACACGACCTGCCTGCCTGCTTCTGTTCCCATAGGACTGCGCATCAAGGCCGAGGGTTTGGGGAGGGCTTTGCACAGCACCATCCCCGTGGCACCTGGACTGGGAGACCGGGGAGCAGGGAGCCGCACACCCCCTCACTGCTCCGCAGGCGCAGTTGGGGCGCTAGGGGTGCTGTCGTCCAATCACCATGGGCGTTGCAGTCAGGGACCCATGGGGTTCACTCTCCTCCATCAGGGTCCAAGGTGACGAATCCTACCCGCGGCGTACTCTATTTTCCTGGCATTTCCTCGCTTTAATTAGATGACAGTTAAGAAGCCGGGCATTTGTTTAACATTCACGAGCAAATCTTAGTAGATCCGCAGTTCTCAGCCACCTTTACCCAAATTTCATTTCCCAAATCGGGGTCCACTCGGGCCCTCAGAGCGGGGGCGGGTCGGGCCGAGGTCCGGAGGCGCAGGGGCGCGGGCCGCGGGTGCGTCCACTACGTCGGGGGGCTCCCGGGCCTGCGCCCGCAGCCGGCGGCAGAGGGAGGCAGGCGGTGGAGAAGGGCAAGCCATTTGCATTAGCCGGCAGTCATTTTTATACGCGGAGGTAATGAAGTTGTCAGCGGCGCCCCGAGTGTGGCAGAGCCTGATATTCAAATAGAGCCGCGCGCTGCGCCCAGCCCCCCAGCCCGCCCGCGGGTCCCCGCAGGAGCGCGCGGCGCCCCGTTTCCTCCTGGCGGCCCAGGCTCCCCCGCCCCGCTCCCCGCTCCCCGCTCCCCGCCTGTCGCCGTCGTTCTCTCCCATTTCTTCCCTTGCGTCTTTGTCTCCCTCTCCTCGCATCGCCCCTGCTTTGTGTCTCTGGGAAAGAGCCTCAGATACCAGTGATCCTCCCCGGGCTGCCTGCCCGTGACCTCGCACACCCCAGACGCCGGCCGGCTGCCCTGCCGACAGCACATTGGGGGGAAGAGTGAGTGGCGACGAGGCCACCACCCTCCCCCTCCGCATTTCCGCTCTCTTCCCCTCCCCCGGCAGCCCTTCAGTCTCCTCTTCATGTCCATCTGCGAGAAAGAGGACCTGAGACTGACATTATCACTGTGGCCTAAAGCGCTTTCCCCCCCTTTCTGAATGCACATTTGTGGTCATGTTTATGATGACAAAAACCAAAACATATCCACCCACTCAGGCGGCTAAGAAAAGGCTGCTCGGCGGGCGAAGCACTGGTAGGGAAATGAGGTGGAAAGCTAGACACACACCTGCTTTGAGATTGGCGACGGAGGACAGCCAGCATTTGAGTTACCAGGATTCATTTTCCCAGGCCTCTATTGCTGTGCTGTCACCCACTTGGCCACGTGTGGCTATTGAGCACCCGAAAGGCAGCTAATCCTTATTGGGATGTGCTAACTGTAAGATACAGACTAGATTGTGAAGGCTCTGGGAAAAAAAGCTGCCTCAATCATTTAAAAATATTGATTGGATATTGAAATGATAATATTTTGGATATATATTGGGTGAAAGAAAATATATCATTAAAATCAAATCTGATTCTTTTTACCTTTTTAAAAATGTGGCTACAAAGAACATTTAAAATGACATGTGGCTCACATTTAATTCTCTTGGGCAGGGCTGGTCTAGGGGCTTAAGACTCAAGGAACTGTCCTCTAACCCTTTCACCTTACTCTGCGGGTGCTTTGGAACAGGCAGGAAGAGAGGGAAGATTCTTGGATCTTAAGCATCAAAGGCCCCAGAAAACAATTTGGAAATCACTGGGATCGTATTGAAAACCCTGACCACACTGAGTAGAAGTTGTGGCTTAGGCTACGTGAGGCTCTTCCTTCCCCTTTGTTCACTGTAAGGAGAGACCCTGTCGCAGTCACAACACAACTCCGTGGACCAACGGTCCATGTGAGAAGTTGGGCCTCTAGGAGTGTTTTGTGCCTTTTAGGAGCTATTTGTTGCACACTAAACTTACTGACATGCCATTCAGAAGAGTGAATACTGTGTATGCACTGTAACAACTATCTCAGAAGTATTTTTGGTGCACATTGTTCCTTAGCAGGCGCAGGCTGCAGAGCAAGGACTCCCGGAGTAGGCATTGACATGCGCTGCAAATGATCCAGGCATGGGGGGAGTCCCTGGGTGTGCATTGACTGCACACATGGCCACCGCTCCTACAGGGCTTTTATGGCATAGCTTGCCAATGATCCATGCGTTAAAGACTCCCTAAATACACATTGACACAATAGACTGGAGCTGTTTGGGTCTATCGTGGCAATGATCCGGGGATAATGGCAGTGTCTTATGCACTTTCATTGAGATTGGAGTGCTCATGGTCCTAATGGCAGAACCAGAACTGCCCCACTTACGTCCTATTGTGACTTCTGGTGCAGAGTGCATGAGTCTTTGACCTCCTGCATCATAATGACAATGTGGCATTGCTAATGTTTGCCGATGTTTTAACTGAGGCAACGGAGTTAGCTTTTTCCCCCTTCTTTTTTTAAATGCACTTTTTGTAATTCAATACCTGGATTGGGAGGGACAGGGATCCATGTACTGATGGTTTCATCTGGTTAATAATACGCTAAACACTTAGGAAAAGTCATAATTAAAGTCAAAAAGTGGTTTGGGGAAATAAATTTGAGAGATGCATATGAGTTTGAGAGAGAGTTAGTATGGAATAAATAACTTCAGTCCTGAGAAAATCTGATTGGTTAAACAGAAATAGATAAAATAAGGTGGTAAGAAGACAGAATGACACATTTGGAAATCATAAAAATGATATATTCAATAGTAAAATAATTTAAACACTGCAGAAATGTATAAAATAAAAAATAAATTTCTCCCTTCTTTTCCTCTCTTGTATGTCACCTGCTGTTACAATCTCTTAATTTTTGTATATTCTACCAGTAATTTTTATAGATTTACAAGTACATGTATCTATTCTCTGTTTACACAAATGGGTTAATGCCAAAAATTATTCTTCAGTGCCTCGTACTGAATTAATAATATATTGAACATCTTTCCTTTTCACCATATTTAGATCGGTTGCATCCTTTGTAATGATTGCATGGAATTCTAGGGTATGGATATAATAATTTTTAAATGTATGCCATTTCAACCATCACTGCAATGAATATCTTTATTGATTTGCAGATTTGTGCCCATATGTTCATAGGATAAATTTTTAGCAGTGGAAATGCTGGGGCAAAGAGGTGTACATTTAAAATTTTGATACGTATTGCCAAGTTGGTAACCAGAATGATTGTGCTGCCTTACACTCCAGCTAGCAGTACGTGTGCCTATTTTCCCACTCTAGGCCAGCGCAGCATTCTAGCATGAAAGTCACTTCTAATGTGCATGAACGAATTTTCATACCGGGTTCTCTGCACAGCTTTACAGTGAGAACCCAGGATGGGGGTGGTGTAGATGCAGTGAAGTGTGGGAGTCAGGCTATGAAGTGGGGAGTCCTGTTAATGATTGCTTCCCAGGACACACTGAGACCAGTTGAATTTTGATAATAACATGTCAATATGGGAGAACTGGGAATAGATCACATTAATCCATCATTCAGCAAAAATTTGTTGGGAAGTTAGAAGTGACTTCACTGGATTGTTAGCCCCTTGAGAGCTTTGACTTTTTATATTTGTGGCTCCCACAGAATTATGGAATGAGGCCTGGCCTAACATGTGTGTGTGTTTACTGTTGTTTATTTGCTTGTTTTAAATTGACAGTTTATTGTCCACTATATACCTGACTTTACCTGAAGCTGGTGATTCAGATGGCTGGCATTTAACCCTTGCTCCCAGCAGCTCCCAGTGAGAGAGACAAAGAGATGTAAACCAGTCTGAAAATTCACACAGTGCAGCAAAGTCAACAATGAGTCACTAACTGTGATGGAGTAAATCGTTTCCCCAAAGTCTGATATTTGAGCTGGGCCTTGGAAGATATTAGGGAGCAGTTTCCAGACCAACAAGGAAGGACTGACTGCTAGACAGAGAAAACAGCAATGAAAGGGTAGAGCTTTGTGGGAATGCTGGTGTGAATGGCTCACAGGGATGTGTGTCAGGAGGAAGTGGAACAGAAGGGATGGTACCACCCACTTATGAGGAGGCGTTTGAATCAGATGTCCTGGAATGAAGGAAGTGAGATACAGGGAAGGAGAGGGCTTCTTATTCAGGCTCTATGTCTAAATTGTAGGGGGCATTCGGAAGCCTTGTAGCTTTAAAGGCTTTGTAAAACGGAATGTTTATCTAGGTTAGATAATTTCTAATATTTTTCATAAAATTCTATGGCCTACAAGCTGCAAGACTTGAGCTTGCCTGCAAGGATCTTCTCTTCTGGGTGTGATATTTTTGGGTGTTCTTTTAAGATAGCAGTAAATGGATGGTTAAAATTTGCCTGAACTATCTTGGCTATTTACTGTGGTTGCAAAGACTGCATTTGTTTTTTGGCAAACACACACACACACACACACACACACACACACACACGAGAATGAAGAAGAAAACAAAACAACAGCAGGCACTATAAATCTTTTGATAATTACTCTTCCTATGCAACTAAATCCTATCTTCACTGCAAGTTGCACAGACACTGCTTAAATGGTTTCCCTGAAGTATATTGCAGAGTTGGATGTCAAGTGTCCTGTTTCTTGGGATTTATATGCTGAATAAATTTCACTAGGTTTGATAAGTATGCCAGCCATGTTTTTCTCTGTGGCAGAGGGGAAAATTTTGACTGAGGCAATGTCTAAAGAGACAGAGAACCCTGTGACCTATTGATTAGGGACTTCCCTCCAAGCTGACACCAATACTGAGAATTATTACCCAGCTCATCTTGCCCAAAAGAATGAAGTACTTGGTTAAGTCTGTGCTGACTTCTAAATGAACTTTGTGTAATTCCTCTAATTTTTAGGCTTAGGGTTTTCCAAGTTGTATTTGAGGCTGTCTGGAAGCAAACAAAATAAATATAAGCTGACTTCGCATAGGACCAAACACATGCCACAACAACATCTCTTGTGAGCAATGGCCCACCTAAGATCAGGTTTGGTGAAATTACTGAACCATTGAAGAATGATGTCTTGCCAGCCCTATTGGTCACTGGCCAGTCTTGAATTTTACACATGAAAGCAGAGTCAAACCATCTACCCCACACGTCGATCTAGGGGATTTCCAAAATAGCTTCCTATAAGATTATCTTATATGTGGAATCTGTGGCAATGACCTCTGAGAGGAACTCCTGATGGAACCAAATTCAATATTCTCATTGGCTGGGAGCAAGGCCTGGGCGCTGAGAATAAATTTCTAATTTTCTCAGAAATAAAAACGGCAGCACAAAGTTGTCGAGAGTATGAAGGGAGAATATTCCTATTGCCTGAGTAAGTAAGTGGCAATTCCAAATCATTGTCAGGATTTTGGGGACATGCAGTCTTTGTTCAGACAGCAGAGTCTTTCATCAATGATCCATCCCCAGTTTCAAGGAGGGGAGTAAAGATTTCTTGGGAAGAATGTTCATTGTGAAAAAGTGCAGCCCTTAACTGGCCTGAGGTAGAACAACTGACAGAGCATGTCGTATAATCACTGGGCATCAGGAAGCTTATGTATTTTTATACCAGTGAAGACCAGGAGGTCCAAAAGAACCTGTCTGAGAGCCATCACCAACAGATGAAAGAAAGTAATGCTAGTTGTTAGTCTCTGACTGATAAGACATCACCCTAACTGTTTTTCATGGCCATTTCTCAAGATAATTGAGACTAACTTCATAGTAGTTGTATAGTTGATATTTCTGGAGCTATGTTGTGATTCTGAAGTTTGACTCCTTCTCGAGGAAGCTCAGGAAAGAACAAAATTATATCAGTAAGAATTAGTGTCCAAAAATTCTTATGTGCTTATGATCTAGCAAAATAACTAGACCATATCTAGGTGCTCAGTGGGAATTGATCAAATAACGGGTAAAGAAGGAAGGATGGAATGACCCAGTGTTAGATAAATAATAAAAAGGTAACAGATTTGTCTTTAGTATGAGAATACCTATGTATGAAGAGAGAAATGACTACAAACCTAACCATATAGATGATAGGACCTAACTACTTGTCACTAAAACTTGAAAAAAGAACAATTAGAAAAAGAAATCATTTTCTAAGACCTTTGAATCTTTTGAAAAGCTCAATTATAGGAAGATCTCTCAAAGGAGACTACATGTCTTAAATTAGACATGTCATCAGTTGACTCGAGTTTCTAATCCAACAAGATAGCTTTAAATAAGTCACACACAACTAGTGAACTATATTAGTGTCTCAGTACTTAAAGCCCATGAAGCTCCTTATTCCGAAGTGAAAACTGAGGGAAAGAAGAGACACTAGAAATTTGCCAAGGTCATTCCAAGTTTATGAGAAAATCAGACTATCAAGATGAAACAGAAAAATTCCAATAAGGAATCAGAATTTTTTTATCACCTTCGAAAACATGTGTGGCTTCTTCAGTAAATGAAATTTGGACCCACCACAGAAGATTGAATTCCTGTAAGAGTCATTTAACTGTGGAAGGCAGAGTCAGTGCAGAGAATTCAGTGTCATACCCAGAATTGTTTTCCTGGCATAAAATGCAAGCGGTCTTGAGGATAAAACCTAGATAATGAGTTTCATTTGGCACCAACATTTTAACATCAGATCTTAAGGGCTCATCAAAGCTATGAAACAGAGAAAGAAATTCTTCAATGGTTAAATGGAGCTGCTTTAAGAAGCACTGGATATTTCTACATTTCTTGGTAAATTGAGATAGTCTTCCAGTATGCTTTTTTTGCAGGTTAAAATGTTGTGTGGTTGGATATGCTACTACAGTAGTTTTTAAAGTGGAGTTAGCAGGGGAGACACAGTAAGATATTTGTTAAATTTTAAAGGCAGATTCCTGTACCCCGAAACCAACAATAACACCTCCGGGGGTGATTCTTAAGCACATCCAGCTTTGAGACCTCCTGTGGTTAGGGTTGCAGTGGTGTGATCTAAAGTTATTGGCAAGTTATATGCTGGAGGAAATAGGCATGGTTATACAAATGCTTATTCTTAAAAACAACTTTATTATTTTTCTCAGTAGAAAAATGGTCTATACCCATTGTAAAAAGAATCAGTGTTGGAAAATATAAAGAAGGAAGTATTTTACATACTCATTTTAGATTAGTGTAATTAACTCTTTAAAATTGTATTTGTTGCAAATATTTTTTTGTTTGTCATTTGCCTTTTTTTTTTAATTACAGGAGTTTTACATTTTTTATGAAATAAAATTGATCAGATTTCCCCCTTTTTATTTATGGCCTATGATTCATGATAAGAGACTGCTATTTTCCTTGGATAATAAAAATCGTCTTTTTCCCCCCTATTACTTTTATAGTTCCAATTTTTACATTTAAATTGTTGATCCCTCTGGAATTTAACTCCGTATTAAAGAATGAGGCTGGGATCCAGCTCTATTTATTCTTTCCAAATGGCTAGCTAGTTTTTTCAAGACCATTTCTTTAATAATTCATCTTATTCCCACTGATATAAAATGCTACTTCTATTATGTACTAAATGTCCATATATACTGTCTAGGCTCTACCATGGTCATGTGATCACTCTGCATTTCTCTACCAGGACCACATATTTTAATATCTCATTACTATTCATTCTTAGAGTCTTCCTGGCTATTCTCGAATGTTTATTCTTCCAGATGAACTTTAGGATCATTTTTCAAAGTTTCAAAGAACATCCTGTAGGGATTTTCATTAGAATTGCATTTAATTTATGGATTAATTTGGGGGGAGAATTGGTGTCTCCACAATGCTGAGTATTATGCGAGAATGAGACATGATTTCCCAGTTGCTCAAGCCTTTGTTTGAATGAGTCTCTGCGTGTGTGCATCACAAATAGATTTTGACTATTTCTTATAAAATTTATTTCTCGGTATTTTAGGGGTTCTGTTGGTTTAATGATTAACTATATGGTTTTTAGATATGTGCTTAAATAAGCTACCCTCTGGCATAGAATGGAAGCTTGGAGCTGGATTGCTGTGTTTTAGGGAACCGGTATGCAATAGAAGCCTGTGTTTTGGAGACAAACCCATGTATCTTTAATGTAACTTTCAGGTTGCCATGAAGCTTTGGGTACATACTCCTCTCTGCTGTTATTTTCCCGTGTGTACGGTAGGAAACCTGGCAGGGATTTGTAAGCATCAGTGGTGATGCCTGAATCCCCTAATGTGGGGTTCGGTTCTTTGTGAGTCCTCAGATAGGGGGACTATTTGGCAACCAGGCCAAGGAGTTCATTTCAAAATTCCTTACAAGGTTGAGATTCCTTGAAGCTTTCAGAAATGTATTTGTGTCCAGCAGATTATCAAAAATGCTCTTAATAAAAGCACTGTTCTAATAGCCTTTCCCGCCTCCCCTCCCCATCTTCCCATGATAGCCTATTTGATATGAATAAGAGATCTCATGCAATGCTGAAGGGCTTAACCCCAGCCACATCACAATGGGAGGCCCATTCTTTTTACACTGTTAATTAATGGTCTCTTCGAGAATTGGGGGAGGGGCTTCAATGTGTTAATAGCTTAGAAAAATACATCTGAGGTACACAGGCCATTTGGAATGCCCAGTTAAGAATGATTTGCCACATATAGGAGAGCTTAAAGAAGGCTATCGCAAGCATGGGCATTCAGCTAAACCAACGGTTAGACCCACATACTTAATGGCATAATCACCTACATAACTGATTCAGCATAATGGTCTTTTAATACAGAAACAATTACTTTGGATAATAAAATAACACTTTTAATTTGCTTGACACCAAGTTTGACCTATGTGGATCATCCGATGGCGAGGTGAGGGCAAGGGGAGTCTGTTGAGTTCTAAATACATTATAAAGTGATAACACATAATGTACTTCAGGCTTGAGATACTTTGAATGGCTTAGTGGAAAAATAAAACGTTTATCAGAATATGCTGTTGCTTTGGAATTTTGCAAATACTTCATAATTGATTGATTTCCACAAGTTTCCTTAGGAAGAAATAATTAAACCTTGAAGTTGATGCACTCTGATTAAATTTGTTCATTTTGAACACCTACGATGGGGTATGCTATGGGAGATAGTCAATCAGTAAATTTTTGTTGAGTAAAAAATAATGCCATACCTTGGGAAGAAAATGTAAATTAAATTCATTGCTCCACTGTGGTAATATATTTATATCTATCTCTTTCCATCTTGTGAATTGTTTTATCCTGTTTTTTACAAAATGAATTTTTTAAGTGTTCATCAGTGTTTCTAATTCTTTTGAGAAGTAGGTGAGTTTTAAATTCTAAATAATTCAAAAGCCTTCACATATATATACTTCTTAAGTGATGACCAGGGAAGCCATCTGTATATTTGGTCTTGAGATTTGTTGGTGTAGGCAGGAACTCATGTTTTTTCATTTGGAAGAAGAGCTGAGACCAAGCTTGTGAAGCACGTGGCACAGAATATCAGAGATTCCAGTCAGCTTCATCTATTGCCTGATTTCAAAGTAATATTCCTATTGCATAACTGATTGAAATCTGACAATTAATTCCTTTTAGCTAACTATATCTACTGTTAAAAGGCAAATGCTCTCTGGGAAATATTTGGAGTTATCAGTCATTTACATCTTATTGAGAATGAATTTACAACAACTTCCTTAAAATAAGTTTAAATATTAATAAGTATGCTGAGGAAAAAATTGATGCTAGCCACCAGCTAAAATAATCTACCAAATTACAGTTAAGAACAAGATAGTTTATAAAGTCCTTTTTGATAGCAGATTTTGATGTGTTAGAGATGAGATCATACTGGAATATAATTTTTATGTCAATCTTGTATTTTACTTAACATTATATCCATCCCTCCAATGGCTGTATACTATTCCAATGACTAGCTTCACAAGTATTTTGCTATTCTACAGTTAAAGAATTATATCTTAACAGATGATAATATGAATGATGCTTTAAGTCTGTGAACTACCTTTTAATCAATGTCCTTGCTTCCTCATCTGTAAAAACCAGAATAACAATAGAATTAATTCTTTTTTTTTTTTTTTTTGGATTTTTAAATGTTGGGTTTTCCTTCTCTGAAATATACCTGTACGTACAAACTCTCATCACTGTTAAACAGCCCTCTTGCCTTTTCCGGATCGGGGGCTGCAGGTTAAGTGTCTTAGATCAGTGCTATGCAAAGTGTGGTCTGTGGACCAGAGCCTGTCTATGAACTGTTTGCTACTGGTCCACAATGAGGCAAACAGAGAAACTGAGAGGAAGAGTTTAGAACTAAAACCTTCATAGTGATTCAACATTGCTGCACCATCTAAGAAGTGGTCAGAGGATGGTCTCTGTGGACGTCGAGTGGGTTGGGGTATGAGTGTCTGGTGGGACTCTGTAGGCATATTAGAACTCTGCCTGAGTCCATGGCAGACTGGAAAAACACATAAGCAAACAAGTCCTTCACTCTGGATAGGCTGAAAAGCACTGTCCTGGATCAGAGTGGAGAATGTAAGCACACAGGGCCTTCAAGCTCCCTAAACCCTCATAGAGAGGGGTGTAGAATAGTAATTAAAAGACAAATTTGGCTCAACCCCTAGTTCTGCCCCTTATTTGTTCTGAGACTTTTGATAAATTAATAAAACCCTCTGTGTCTTCGTTTCCTCATCTATAAAAACAAGAATAACAATAGAATTAACTGCATAATATGATCCTACAGAGAAAGGACTTAGCACACTGCTTGGCATGTATTGAATGCTTATTAAATGGAAGCTGCCATCATTATGTCACTAAATGTCATCCCAAGCAGAAATTTTTGGAAGTATTCCTTTATGCATTATTATTGCAAAACACACGACTCTCCTCCCTTCCTCCTAACCCCCCTTTTTGTCAGCCTATCTGTGATCCAGGAACTGTTTGTGTTTATCTTCTACAGAGGCTGGGACTACATCCCTTGCAGGCAACCTGGATCAGAGCTGACAGGCCAGGAGATAGATCACTGACCCTTCAGAGCGCTCATCTCCGCTCTTTCCTGCACTGTCACCGACTCATCACAATCTCTGAGTGTTTATCTCACAGTTGCCCGATATCCATCTGCTTGGGATTGTCCTGAATTTAACTGCCTTGTCCTGTTTACAGTCCTCACAGGGCACACGGTGGCCCTGTGTTTGTCTGAGACCAGGTGGGAGACATGTATCCATGACTCATTCACATGCCAGCATACCAGGATCCAGTGGGTCTAGTTTTGCTGCTACTGTTGACCCACAACCCTGCAGGTTAGATGTATCAGGAGAGATGAAAGAGAACTGGAGTTGGTGTTGAAGATCTGGATTCTTATCCTGGTGTTGCCACTTATGATCTCTGAGCCCCAGTATCCTTATCTGTAAATTGAGGCCGTAATACCAACATCACTATGCAGCCGTGATGACTGAATGAGCTAGACTTTGAAAAGTGCTCCGATGCAAATAAATACACCTCCCCTCCCATCCTTTCAGCACTTTGTACTTTGCTCAATGTATAAGGCATTGCACAAAGTGAATTCCCTGCTAGAACATGTATTCATAAAGGCAGGGATTTGTCTATTTTATTTATTGCTCTGTTCCCAAGTTCTAGAACAATGCCTGGGTGCTCAATTAATACATATTGGACAAATTAATTAAAGTGAATTATATAGTCACAATTTAGCTCTGAGCAACAGAAAATCCTGACTCAACTTGCTAAGCCAGTGAAGACATCTATTATTTCATACCACTAGAAATTTGGAAGTAGAGAGGTTCTGTGATTAATCTGATGGTTCACTAACATCGTGCCTGACTCGGATCCCTCTCATCTTTCTGCTCTGCCATTTTCAGTCTAGCTGATCTCAGAGTCCTAACTGGCTGCTGCAGTTCCAGGCCTCACATCTTGACATAGTAACATCCAATAAAATGGAGAGAGCTGTCTAAACTGTCTAAACAGATTCTCGCCTTTGCCAAAAAAAAAAAAAAAAAAAAAAAAAAAAAAAAAAAAAAAGGAAGAACAGAGGACAGCCAACTGTGGTGGATATAACCACTCTTTGGAGTCTTAGGGGAAAAAAAGAATGATTAAGCAAAAATTAAACAAGTACATGAACAAGTAAGCATTTATGTCATATGCAAGTTAAGGGCTGGAGTTAATAAGTAAAAAGAGAATTACATTGAGACTTGGAGGAATGTACCTGCCCAGCCACCTGATTCAAGTACAAACACATTTAGGATTACCAGCTGGCTATGTCAAAGAGGGTGCTTAAATGCAAGATGAAGTAAAATAAGATGTATTTTGTAGTGTTGCAATGTCTCATGAATTATGTTAGAGATCCAGACCCACCATAATTGTTGCAGTATAATCTCACTAATACATCTTCCCATTGATTTAAAGCATACACTAGTTCACTTGGCCAGGCTAGTGTTTACTCAGGTATTTTCAAGGGAGCAATGGTTTGCAAAAGAAATGAATAGTCCAAGTAGGAGCATAGGGAATGTATTAAATTATTTTGAATATTCTGGCACATGAAACCTCATAGGCAAATAATATGTATTTGTTTATTTAAGCAGCTCCCTGGAACCTATACTTGACATGCATAACGACTTATGGTTGCAGCCACCACTATGCATTTGGAATTCACCAAACCAATATATCCTAAAATACTTCAAACTCAAATTCCCTTAATTCAGCCATTGCCTTCCCTGCAGATAGGTTGGATTTGTGAGATGTTCTTGTGTCCTTAAACCTCAAGTACTTAGTGATAATCAGACCACAGGAAGCCAGCTCTTGTTTCTGGGGCTGCTATTGTGAAGTTGCTGGGGGTGAGCTATGGGCCCTTAGTAGAAGCTTTGTAGGGCACAGAGGTCAAGTGTAAAGCCTGGGCAGTCAGACTCCCTGTGTCCAAATCCCAGTTTGGCTATTTGTTATCGGTGCAACCTTAGGTGAGTTATACTCTCTCTCCGTGTCTTGGTTTCCACATCTGTAAAATGAACTAATGGTAGTAATGACCTTTGACCTTTTAGTGTTGTTATGATGAATGCATGAGTTAGTATATATATATATATATATATATATATATATATATATATATATATATACTTTATATATATATAAAGTTCTTATAACGGTGCCTGGCTTCCAGTAAGCATTATAAAAATGTTTGCTATTTATTATCATATGTTGAATATACAAATTCAATATGAATAAATCAAATCATATATATTGTGATTTAAAGGACAGTGTCTGACCAGTCACAAGTCACTTTCTTTCCAGGTCCCTTACAATGAACACTTTCTTCAGTGTATGGGCAAATTTTGACCAGTATGTCTCTGACTGAGCAGCCATATTATAGCTAGGGAATGTTTCTATGGATTGCAACAGACTTTAGTAAAATTAACTACTCAGTTCCCTTTCAAGCAGTTTGCAATGTATTTATTCTGATGTATACTGATGGATAGATAGTCTCACTTTTGCCTCCCACTGAATTAAACATAGTTGACACTAAATATACACTTCTGGCTTTGAACTAAGATGAAAATTCTTGTTTAGGCTTGAACGTAATTGACTTACTTTTGTTATCTGTTTAGAAATCTTCATTACTTTGCCGTGAGAGCTAGGAAAAAAAAATGCATTGAATAGCAACCTATTTAGGCATTTTAAAGTAAAATTCTTCTGCATGAATTATCCTAGTAGATGTGTTAGAATTTGTCTGAATTTGCCAATGGATCAAGTCGTCTTCTATTTGTGTTCATGGGCCTGGGACTTTAACACTTTGCTAAGGCTGTTGATCTAATGTGGACATGTGAGTTAAACTCTAAGTTATTATCCCTATAGTTCTGAATGGCCTGAAGCTTATAGGTGTCAGAGAGATGCTTTATCTCCTATATTCAAACTGGGAGGGAAGGGAAAGTAATTGACCTCTTGTCAGTTCCTGGAATTCTTCCTACCCATTCAAACAGCAAAGCATTGTCTCATTTTAGGTTCTAGCTTAGCCTGCAAAAGGAAATCAGTCACACACAGAGCATCATTTATGGCGCACCTATACTGAACTTTCTGGGAAAAGCCATGAGCTTAGAGTCTTAGAAAGGTTTTGGAGTGAAGGCTTATTTCCAGCTCGACATGGCTCTTTGGCTACCTATCACCCTTTTTTAGGATGAATTTGAAAGTAGAGTCCCCTCAAGGCCCTCCCTCAAGAATAGTGCCCTCAAATTCAGATTCAGTACTCCAATCTGTTGTAGACCTTCCATGTTTTCCTCTGGTGCTTATCACAAAATTAGTTGTCCTTTGTGCTTCATTTTCTGAATGTTTGCAGGAATGATGCAGATCTCTCTTGTAATATATGAGCAGCCCAGAGGAAAAATCTGTTATTTTTAAGAGAGATCCAGGAATTCCTTTCAGAGAGGAGACTGTCTACCACCCTAATGGAAGCATTTGCCTATGAAGATAAGGCCTTCATGAGATAGGCTGGACAGTCTGGATCTAGACTAGGAGACAGGAAATTGCACTGTGGAAGAAGTTTACAGGAATTTGGGAATGGGAGAGAGCAGAGGAGAAAGAAGAGGGGAGAGGAATGAAGTAAGGGAGAAAGCAAGACAGTGGCAAGTGATGGACCGAGTGAAAGACTTTTAGGGAAATAGAATGTCCACTTAACATGAATACTTTTATTTATTTTTCTTGACTGGTTCAGGAGAAATCAAGTACAAGGCATTAGCTTCAAAATCTAGGTTGGCATGGGGCAGCCATAGGAGATGAGAAACAGTGAGATCAAGAATCTAGCCCAAAGGAGTCACTGGAGAGAGAGAAGTGACTATGAAAATATAAACTCTCAAGGCTTCTCAGAAACCGAGGGAAGAACACTGGACTTCCCACACAATGTGGGATGGATACTTAAGCCAATTTTTATTTAAATTTCAAAGGAAGAAGAACCTCAGTCGACAGCCTGCTTACAGCTGTCTCAGGGACAAAAAGTGTTTTTGAGTTAAAGAGTTTTTGGAATACTGCTGTAGAGATGAATGAAATCTTAAAGTAAATCGTATGACTTATGCGTCTCATAAAAAGAAAAGCCTATCAGTACCATTTTAAAAAGTAATTTTAAAGGATTTCTTTATTCTAATGGATAGAGATTGTCTTGGATAATATAAATATTCCAAAGATTTAATGAAGTAATCCGAAGCCATGTAGACATTAATTAGAGTTCTATAATTAGAATTATAGTTATAGAAGCTTCCTACTGCAAAATAGAGGGCAATATTTCAATATTTCAGGTTTACTATGCTGATAGAACATAGTACCTGATGCATTTTCATATACTATGGCTTTAATAATTCTTTCTAAATAACCATTTTGATAGATATTTAATAGTTTTTTAATTAATGTTGGAGTAAAACCCATTTATATTTGTGTTCATCCCCATCTTTCTTCTCTCATAAGTGAACAGTCTCTGTCTGCTTCCTGTGCACAGAGCCACTCAAACCAGTGATGACACAAAATCCAATCAGAAAAGCAGCATAAAGATGAAAGGTCTTGCCAATGGAAAGTGAACTTGCTAAAGTACACCTTTCAATGAATTTGGACAAAACTGAAAAATGTTGTTGATATCAGATCCTTAGGCTGATTACTGAAGCGTTCGATTGTTCAGTATGTCAATTCATCACTGTCTACCTGGTTATATTTAACACTTTCTCCTGTTTCCAGCATGTCTGCTGAGATAGGCAGTCGCTGTCACTTGATATCTGCCTCTCAGGAAGGTCAGTAGACCATTTGAGAGGCCGCGGTTTCTGTCCCCCAGCTGCCTCAATTTTTTCTCAGGTATCGCTGACAGCAGACGGAGCCTCCATGTCTTGCAGAATCTAAAATATTAATAAGATTAGGGCTTTTATCACTCAAACAGTTTAGCCTTTCCTTTTAGAGGCTCTGCAAAGTGTCGAAACTGTTAATTTATAATACTGGCTTGTCCGGGAAGACCTGCCACCGCTTACAGATACCAAAACACCACTTTGGACCAGTGTGTCCTTCCTTTTCACTTCATGGAAGCGCTGTTTCACGTTTTAAATCACTCTCGTCTTTCGGAGACACTTGGATGAGTTTAATTCCCTTTCGAGATGAGAGGTCTTGGGGTGCGTTTTAATAAATGTTTGATGGGAATGCTAGCCTTGGGGGGTCGTTCTTATTTACAAAATCAGAGACGGTGTCTCTGAGGTGAGCTTAACTTTGGTGGCGGAAGCGGTGTTTCTAAATGCACACGGTGCTCTCACACGTGGTGTTCCTGTACTTTTCAGAACGCGGTATTATCCACCGCTCCATTTTTAGAAGCGGGGATTCAATTGCAGTGTGATACCAATTAAAATAACCATTGCCTATTCAATAGTCTTTTTTTCCTTTTTCATGGAAAGCAAAAATCACTTTTCTGCGTATGTCCTACAAAAAACACGTATATCATATGGTGTGCGATTTAGATCATTTTAAAGAATAGCGATGGCATTCGTTTAGATATCCCATTCCAGCAGGGTGGTGAACATCAATTTTGTTAATTAAGACTTTTAGGCTCTGTGAATTTATAGTACAATTACAATTTGCTTTATATGGAAAAAGGTCTTTATCCCATGCCACCATTAGCAAAATGTCCACTTTTATTATTTGCTGATCATTTCAAAGGCTGATGAATTTTAAAGGAAGAGTTGCCATTTCTTTTTTTGCATTAACATTTCTCGTTAAATATCCATTGTCAGCAGAATGCAATCGTGAAGACTTTGACTTAATCTTTTTCTCCTTCCTTCCTTCCTTTCTTCCTTCCTACCTACCTACCTACCTGCCTGCCTACCTACCTACCTACCTACCTAAGAAAAAGCTAATTCATCAGGTAGGAAAGGATTGCCTTTTGCAGTCTCAGGTCCTGCCAGAGACAAATGACTGTAAAAATTTAAAATCAATCATTAACAGATTAGCTGTTGGTCCAAAGTAAATAGCAATCAGCTTATTAGGCATCAGGCAGAGTGAGATAAAGGGGAAGAGTTATTGAAAATGAGGATGTTGTCCGGGGCTCTGGTGTGGGGTAGCGCACGAGGAGGCCGTTTCTTTGTGACTCTAATTGCGAATGGAAAGCGAGGTAGCTGGCTGAGTAAGTGGAGTCCCTGGTTGTGTTAAACAGATTCCTGTGATTTTCTGTTCTGTGTCATGGCTTTATTCACCCTGATTAGCATGGAAGTTGTTTGTGCTCCCTGGTTGTTCTCCTCTTTGCCTTCTAAGCAAGATATGTCAATTGCTGTTCAGTCGACTCTGCAAAGCAGCCCAGAAATTGTGACTGAGAGTCCTTACTTTCAGGAACTGGCCCTTTCTTACCCCTCTGCACACTTAGTTCGGATCTCATTACTGGCCAGGTCGAGGTTGGGAAGCGAGGGGACGCTCCATTAGCTGCTTCCCTCTAGTTCGACATGTGTGAACAACCATTCGGCAAATGCCACAGTATCTTTATTACAAGCAAGATCCACTGATGGATGCTAAAATCAGCGGTGAAGGTTTGAGGAGAAACAGGATATTTATATAATTGCAAAGTATCTTCCTCAAGATATTTATTAATTGCAAAGGAAAAATAGTCACTTTACCGTAGTGAAATCCAGCAGCTACCCGCTGAGCCAAGTGATCAACCTTAATGTCGCTAGTAAAAAGACAGCCCAGCCCCCTCCGACTCCCCAACCCCGTAATGCATCGAGGACACACAGCATTATTTTTGTGGTATTCTTACTAAAAATGCATAACCTCACTCCAGTTGCGAAAAAACATCAGACAAACCCATTAGGAAAAATAACTGACCAGTCATATTCCAAAGTGCCAAGGACATGACTGTAAAGGAAGAATGAGGAATAGTCATGAATATGAAGAGACCAAGGAGACAAAACACTGAGGGATTCTGGATGGGATCCTAGAACAGAAAAAGGACATTAGTAGAAAAACTGGTGAAATCCAAATAAATGTTAGTATTAAGAGAAGCTGGGTGAAGGGATTATGAGAACTGTCTGTATTATTTTTGTAACTTTTCTGTAAGTCTGAAGTTATTTCAAAATAAAAAAGTTTAAAAAAGAAATGATGCACTGAAAGAAAAAGTATTGCATGAGCTCCAGAAGCTTCTGCTTGCAGTCTGGGCCAGTTTTAGCTTTTGTTTACAATTGTGCTTCATTTTGGCCAAAGCTGGAGTATAACCATTGCTTTCAATGGGAAAAACAAAATAACACTTTTTATTGGGCCCTTCTTACCAGTTTCTCATTGTGATAACACAATAAGGTTATTATGTTATTGATAGGCACATTCACTAAGGATAATCCCAGTTTGTGTAATATGTCCCGTAATTCTTGTGTATCTGCAGGCTAATTGGATTTGACTCTGATTCATCCCGCAGGTCTAGGTCTGTTCCTACATGAATTAAAACGTTAACTGGGACATAATCTTCTCAAGGTCATAGATAAAGCCCAAGAGGGCAAGCCCTACCACACAAGCATAATTTAAGCCTCAGCTTGTGTTCTGTCTAACATCCTGTTGGTCAAAGCAATTCACTTGGCCATGGCCAAAGTCAAGGAGTAGGGAGGTACATTCTGCCCACGGAAGTTGGGGGGATAAATTACGTGTTTTTGACAATGTATCTAATCAACCTTAATGATTCTGGCCTTTGTTTCTACCACATGGCTACTTCTGACCTGCTCTGCAGAGCCCTCTTCCCTTGCTTAAGTGCAGGTACCAACAGATTGCCCTGTCCAGTTGATGTGATCAGTTTTCATGGGTGCTGTGACTGCTTGGTGGTCTCCTGCAAGTGAAATGCTCCCTCCATTGTGTTACAGTGAGGGTGAGGTCTTACAACATTGTTCCTTATGCACTCAGGTGCTAAAGAAACGTATTGAGGTCCCCCTCTCAGTTCCTAGCCAGGTATGTTGACACCCAGGTATGTTGAACAAATGAATGAATGTCGTATCTAGCCTGTTAGCTGGGTCAGGTGGCTGCAGGCACCAGGCACCACCAGTTATTCAGGATCTCCTCTCAGAGCTGTATCTCGGGCGCTCATCACAGACCCCCTCCCACACAGTGAGTTCTCTCGCATCTTCTCTCTATCCTTCTCCACAACCTGGCTTCCCCTCTCAAGATATGTGCAAAGTTGTCTGACCAACAGTTATAAAAACAGTTCAAGTTTGTTGACCAGTTTGTTTGGTTTTTCCTAGAAGTTTTCTTGGCTCTCTCATCAATGGATCCAAGTAGCTGTGTGTCAGGAGGCTTAGTCCTCTGTCCTAGACTATTAGCATCTTAAAGCTGAGAGAGTATCTTACTATCTTCTACCCACTCCAGTGAGTTACATGTGACCCAGAATAGTTGAAATTATCAAAAGGCATCTATTCAATGGACCTAACTTCTGAATCTTTCATAATCTGACCCAATATTATTTCCCTTGATTTTTCAACGTTTTCCATCCACTTGATCTGGCTACTGCTCTTACTGGCCCACGAGCATGTACTGTTTATAACCATAGCCTTGTGTTCTCTGGGCCCTGGTACCCTTCCTCTCCTGTCTCGCATTCAAATCCTGCCTACCCATCAGGGCTCACCTAAAACCTGCCTACTAAATGAAACTTTCCCCTAGTGTTCCTGTCTTAGGTGAGTTTGCTGGTTTTTTTATGCCCTGAAGTACATGTGGTCTCAACTATAATTTGACCTTCAGTTATTCTTTTATTTTGTTTTTCTAACTGCATACATAATGTAACAACATAAATTAAGTAACTCATTAGATTGTAATATCTTTGTGGCCTGTGCCCCCATCCAACACTACCTTGGTACCCTCCCTGGCCAGGAATATGATTTAAGCACTTAGTAGGAATTCAAGAAATTCATGATTACTTTTAAAATTTAATACACAAAATGAATCCTTTGCTTACTCCTAAATTAAATAACAAACAAAGCTAAGAATGAAAAAGAATCAAAAAAAGAACAGAAGGAATAATCTATTTCAATGTGGATATAAAATATCCTAAAGAAACAGTAGCTTTAAATTAGAAAGAAAATTGGTACTTTGAAGAGGTAGAGTACATTATTTACAAAGAAAGTTATCCTGAATTTGTTTTTTGTCAGATGATGAATCAATACTAACTATTCTAAACTCTTATCTAAATGTAATAATAGCTTCTGTGTTCCCAGTATTTTATAGCTGAGTGAAGGTGGACATCATTTATCTCCCTCCATTTTATAGGAAGATAAGAAACCAAGGGTCAGAGCAGCATGTGCTTTGCCCAGTGTCCCCTGCTGCTAAATGACAGAGCTAGGCCTAGGTTGTCTTCCGACTTCAAGTCCAGGGTTATTCCCATCACCCAAGCTACAAATCTCTGCTCCTTGAGGAGGAATCCTTTCCTTCACTTTCCTGGGGGCAATTGTGTAGCTTTTGTGAAAGATCTATCACTCTGAAGATGAATTGAACTATCAGGTAAATATTTACAAAAAGGAGAGGAGCTAGGTTGGAATGTCAGTGGATTCTGGTGTTGGTGACACCTGGCATTACAACCAATGACATAGTTACTTCCCTTAACATGGAGCACCAGTCACGGAGTGAGCGTAATAAGTATTTACAAGTATGGATAAAGTGGCTGCCCTTCATTAGTAAAGGCAGGTACTGGAGTCTGCATTCCACTGTTAACTGGGATAATATTAAGGTGGTAAGTTTCTGGTTCAGGCGACATGCAGATCCTCTTCTGCCCCTGTGACCTGCCTTTCTGGCCTGTTCTCCACACACTTCCCTTTACTCTATCCAGTTAAATTGGGTTTCCCAGCGTTTCCAAACCCAGTCTCGCTGAGTTTGCACACCTCCATTGAATTTCCACTCTAAGATCCATCTCAAATGCCATTCCATCCAGGAAGCCACAGGAAGTGGGCTCCCCTGCTTTTAAAGCCCTAAACACTTTCTTTCCCTGTACTGCTCTTATGGATTGTCACTGCCTTTATTACAGTAACTAGCACATAGCAATCCTCAGTGTAAATACTGGTTAGGAAAATGACTGAACAAATGAATGAATGTCTTATATAGCCTGCTAGTTGGGGAAGTTTTTGAAGCATCTTCGACTGTACCATAGCATCGCCCTAAGTGCTTTATGTATAGCAGATGCTCAGTGTGGTTTCGTTGAAAGGAAAAAAAATATGTGTGAATGAATAAAGGAATAAACAATAGATGAATAAATAAATGATTGAAAAATGTCTGGAATACTGAGGTTGAAAATGAAGATGAACACAAGTCATGCCAGATATCATAGTTCCTTAAAAAGGATTAATAACATTTGAAACGAATGTGTAAGATTCTGGATGCCAGAAGAAATCTTTTGAAATTCTGCTCTTATTCAAAATATAAGAATGAGAAATGTGAATGCCTCCCCCCCCCAGTGATGTTAATGCTAAGTGCAGTAAACCAATTTTCTGTATTTTGTGCTATTTTTAAAGTAAAACATACTGATATTTTCAGTATCCTAATATTTGTATTATTTTAATATGGCATTAAAAAAATATGAAGTCAGAATCATTTGTAGCTCAAAGCACATCCAATGAGTTTACACACAGTGTTAAGACTTCGTCCAGGATCCCCCCCACACACACACCCCAAATCCTTTCCAGGGGATCTTATTGTTTTACTTCCCACTTCCTGGGTTGGTGGTTGGCATCTTCCGTCTGGGTCATTCATAACCTCCAGAGCCAGCTGCAGTGCCTGGCCCCGGCAGAAGGTGGTGGACAGAACACCCGAGGGCCGACCGTGGTGGGATGAAAACCATATCTCACCTTTTCATAAAATGCTGATATCTTGAAATTTATTCCACATAATGTATTTTGCAATATTTTAATGCAAAAATGTTTTATCATCATTGCAATCATTCCTCCTCTCTTTTTAGAAAATGAAAAAAAAAAATTTCACCCAGAATATGCTCTTTTTTCCTCTCTCCAAAAACTTTCCTGTTAGCAATTAAGAACACCGAAATGGAAGAGGAGAATTAACCAAATTAAGGGATACGTTTATAAGCACTGGAAAATGCCTTGCCATTGTATCTTCAGGCTCATTAGGGTAGAAACAGGATTTTTAGTACAGTGGGTGTTGCACCTGTTCCCCATGGATGGTCAGTTATTAGAACAGTTGCACCGACTGTGGAAGTGACCTAGGGCTGGAGATCCTGTTCCTTCTCTTTTGAAAGAATTTCCCAGGTGGTCAGCACATCTACCTATCTTCTACAGTGTGTTGACATAGAACTTTCTAGATGATGGAAATGTTCTGCATCTGCACTATCTGGTATGGCAGCCACTAGCCACGTGTGGCCACCAAGCATTTGAAATGTGCCAGTGTGATTCAGGAACTGAGTATTAAATTTTATTTAAAATTGATCGATTTGAGTGTAAATAGCCATGTGCGCTGGTGCCTGCAGCCTTGGGCAGATCGCATTTGGAGCCTCAGGCCTCTGTCACCCTTGACCCTGAGAAAGGTAGCAGGGAGAAGGAGTCACGCTCTATTGCTGTATTTGGGCAGCATGAAGAATCCTTGGCTTTGAAGGTCAGTTCCCTCTACCCCTCAAGGCTTCCTGCACCAGCTCAGAGGAGTGGATGAGGGCAAGAAAAAAGAGCCAGGATATTGTCTACATGTTTACGAGTTCAGTGTCTTTTTGCACAGCTTTTTCTTTAAAGGCCTCGTGCCGAATACTAATAACAATCTGGGATCATAACGATCCTGTCTATACTGTTTTCAAAATTATTATTTACAGCTTCTTTAATTCTCCATGGAGATAATGAGTCTATAGAAATTTTTTTTTTTTTTTGGCAAAGCAATATTATTAAGCAAAAGTTTTTTCCTAAATTACTAGTATTCAAATGAGAGGCCTTCCACCACAAAGCCCTAATCCTGTTGCTCACACACAGTCCTGCTGGGAGAGGTTTTTTGGTGAGCTGCCACTGCTTTGTACTACAGGGTCGAGAATGTTCATTCTCTTGTTGTAGATTGCGCCATCTCTGCCTGAACTTTATTGTATAGTTCTGACTTGGAAGGACCACTCACCCCTCTCCTAAAGATGCTCCTTAATGTGGCTCACACAGGTAAGCGAGGTGTTTTTACACGAAGAAATAAACCTACTAAATGAAAATTCTTCGAAGAGGTGAAGCTAGGAGAAAAGGCACTTTTTTTGAGGGGATGGGGAATGGGGAGTTGCCTTGGAGCCTCTCTCATAAGAGTTTTATCCTCATGCACAAAGATGGAAATTAGAGTGAAAATAAGGAGAATTTAGTTAAGAGCAGGCGTTTTAAATTTGTGCTGCTTCCGGGCTTCTTAGCAGAACGCCAGCCATTTCTGCAGAAGCACAGCGTGTCACCGTGTCGCCCTCACAGCTGCGGCCCTCCTGCCTCACCTGCTGACGTCCCGCACATCCAGCCTCAACGTGCCATCAGCGTGGGCCCCATTACCCGCCCGCAAGGTCCAGGAGGCGCCCCTGCCACAATCGGTCGTTTTGGGAGGAGGGAGGATGGTAATTACCAGAACATGATTATCTTATTTTTGTCTGAATTATTTACAAGGGAAGGAAGCAGTTGGAGGGGAGGGGTGGTGAGGGAGTGTGCTCAGACCCACTCGCATCGATTCTACCCGAAGTGAGAAGAGCAAACCTATTAAGAAGAAAAATCACTTCCTTTTCTTCCTCTCTTTCCTCTCCCTCCCCCAAATCTTAGAAATAAATAAATAAATAAATAATGCAAAGAGAAGCCCTGGGTGGCTGCAGGGAGGGGCCAGCGGCCGGGCGTCCACCCTTGGAGGGGACCAGTTCCCATTATCGCAGGTGAGTGCTGGCCGGGGCTTTGAGCGGTTCCGTCCTCTCGCCCTAGCTCTCATCTTGCGTGTTGTTGAATAATGAACAGCGCGTATGGATTTAAATCCCATTTAGAGGATGTTCAATTACGGAGCCCGTAATCAGGGGAGTTGGGTTTGAATCCCAGAGGGGCCATTTTCTTTTCTTTTCTTTTCTTTTTTTTTTTAAATTTAAGATTTATAGCTCTTCAGCTTCCAAAAGAACTTGTGGATGGTTCATAGAGGCAAAAATAAGGCACGAGGGGACCTTTAGGGGTAAAGGGATAGAAGTCGCCGTCAGGGAGCAGCGTGACTGTAACAGCTGGGTGGTAGGATTTGTGCTTACATTTCTTCTTTGCAAAATACAGAAGCAAACCCACCTCCTGCTTTGTGGGGCGATAGGTAGAGTAATGTTTGTGAGAAGAAGCGTCCAGATCATTTTGGTATGATATTATAGTCTTATATTAAGGTAAAAAAAAAAATAGAGGCAGAGTGCCCTTTTAACTGGACCTACACATTCCTAAAGAGAGACACACCCAGGAACGTCCTGGGTATTAAAGAGGAGAAACTGCGGCTGTTTTATATTTGTCCTGTCGCAGATGTGCGTGGGAGTGCCATCTGAGAGAAATGGCGAGGGACTCCAAGCAAGGTAGTGGTTTTATTTTTTCTTCGTTGTTAAAATACTTACAAATTCATAATATATGTGAGTTATAAAACTTTGCAGTAAAAATGCATATCTACATAACTACCTAACCCAAATTAAGTAATACACTGCTGCTACCACTGAGACTCCAGTAACACCCAGAAGTATCCGTGATCGTGATTTTGTGCATATCAGGGTCCTGCCCTTTTTATTTTATTTTATTTTTTGCTTCCAATTGTATTAGTCTCTTTTTATGCTTTTGGTAATCTTGTCCAGAGTTAATGACTTTCATTTGTAGGTGATGAAATGTCTTAAGGAATCCACTTCAAATGTTGACTCTGCTGTGAGCATGGTCTTTCCCTTCACTCCAACTCAGAATTAAGACTTTTAATCCTTGCTTTTTTATATTCCAGTCCCAGAAGTAGTTTTCCCTGTAGAAGACGGTCTTACGCTTCATAGTAGTGGTCTACAACCAGGCTCTAGCGTCTCCAGGAGCACTACACAGGATGGATTTAAATATGTATTAAACTAAGAGGCATTCTCTCAAATGAATTTAAATGTATTTTATTTTTAAACAACCTACATGACATGTTCTTCTTAAAAACAATGCCTCTACTCTAAATAAACCAAAGTCAAAATAAATGAAAAGCCCAAGATGAGATCAATCCCATCTGTCCTAGTCCTGGTGTGTGGATAAAAAGCAGCAGCTAGTTACAATGATGACAGATGATAGACCAAAACTGCCAAATTCGTTAACATTTCTAAACCATCCTTAAAGAAAATCACATTCAGGGTCACATCATCCTCATAGTGGTGCAGCAGAGCAAGCGTGCCATCTGGATTCATATTTTCACCAATAAGTTTTAGTCTATGGCCATGCCACCCCGAACAAGCCCGATGTGTTTGATCTCGGAAGCTAAGCAGAGTTGGGCCTGGTTAGTACTTGGATGGGAGACCACCTAGGAAGACCAGGTGCTGTAGGTATAAAAAAAAAAAAAAAAGGTATTGTAAACTGACAAAGTCCTTGTGATCTGTGAGGTTAACCAAGGATTGCCTCGCCTAAAAAAAAAAAAAAAAAAAATTGATAGTCTTTGAAACTAGCCAGGACGTGCTTGGTTTGTTCTGCAGCCCCTGTCATAAAGGTTTTATTTACTCTTTCTGGTCTCTGTTTTTCAAGTTTCCCTTTGAGTTCATGTAATCTTTGATGTACTTGTAGGCTTCTTTTGTGAAGCTGGTTTCCTGCAAATAACGGTTCATGACAGTATCAACGCCAGTGACCCCTGTGCTCTAGGGACCTTCACCCTGGGGCCTTTAGCGGAAGCATTTCCACCAGTGAGGATGTCATCAATGTCACCCTCTGTCCTACTGACCATCTTCCTCTCCACCCCCCATCCACAATCTCCCGGAGATTGTAGGTATTGGAAAGCATCTCATCGTGGCTGATGAGGTCCCAGTAAATCATCACGGTGGCTGGCAGGACTGGAAGTACGACAGCGGCACTGGCTTAGCAGGAACCCGGAGTCAGAGCCAGAGCGGCGCTCAGTGGAAAAGCTCTCCTGCTTTTTAAAAACAAGTTTTCCATGTGTTTGAACTCTATGTAAATGGAATCATACTGATCATACTGATATGTATGATCTTCTATGAATTGCTTTCTGTTATTCCACATTGTGTTTGTGAGATTTGTCCAAGCTGATACGTGTAACGTGCTTTATTCACATTCACTACTGTTTGTCATTCTGTTGTATGAATACTCTAAGACTTATTTATTTATTCATTCTCTTGTCAATGACCATCTGGATGTCTCTTTTTATTTTTTTTTATTGTTACGAACCATGTTGCCATGAATATTCTAATCCAATCTAGTCTCTTTGTGCACTGGCCTAAAAAATTTGTCCATTGTATATGCCTGAAAGTAGCATCGCTAGCTCATAGGGGATGAGACTTTCAACTTTATTAGATTATGCCAAAATCTTAGTGGTTGGCCAAGTTACACTCCCAACAGCAATGTTTAAGTAGGAACTCAAGAATTCGGGTCAACCACAGGCAGATTCAGCTGCTCTCAAAGATCTGAGTTAAAAGGAAAGAGGGCTAAGAGGAATCCACAGATGATGGTGGTGGTGGTGTTGACGATGACATGATGAGGACGATAAACTCTGGTAGAGTGCTTACAATGTGCTGGGCACTGTTCTGGACACTTCAAACATCTGGACTAATTCCATCTTTACAGTTAAGAAGTATGTACTATTATCCTCACCTATAGGTAAAGAAACTGAGATATAAAGAGGTTAAATAACTTGCCCAAGTTATGGAAGGTAAGTGTAGGATTTGGAATTTGAACTATTGCTTTGAGCCCCATGTGTCACTTTAGCCATTAAGCTACAAGTTCACTCTAAATGAGCCAGTGATAAGGACAGCTTTATGATTGACGAGTGATTGGCTACCCTGTCATTTGAGAAGGGGAACTTACCTTTCTAAACATATTCCTTATTACACACCCCCTTTCACAGTCCTCTTCACTGAGAATTTTTACTGTATTTATACTTCATCAGAATTTGATTGTTAAGAAGCAAGAGAAAAGCATTCTGTCTTAGGTAGTATGGAATTTAAATGACCTCTTTAGCTAATGTAAGAAAATATGTGAGAAGGAGCTCTTAAATTAACACACTTGAAATCCTAACTTAACGGAGCCTACCTGAAGTCAGTGCTATGGATATTGGCAATTGACTAGACAAGCAGAGAAATAATTGTTCCTACATGCCCATCCTCAGGTAGCTTGATGATAGGTACCGTACTTTGCATGGCAAAGTAATGGGGGAGGATATTGACTATTTCAAAAGCTGCCCAAAATGGTTAAAATATGACATAATAATACTGTCATAGGCATATAGGCATTGCTATTTTTTGTCATGAAAACATCAGCAGAAATGATGAACCATACATAAATTCATACCTCAGGATCAATAAAGCTATATTTTTTTGGTCCGAATTATTCAGATTAGTCTTTTACCTGTTATCCATAATTCTCAACTTTCCATTTCCCTTATTCTGTACAGATATTTGAACAGGGCAGAAAAGCAGTGTTACTAAAATTTAATACTTGGAATCTTTGTGATCTGTCTTTAAAGTAAACACATTTTCAAAGATGATTAATAGCATTGTTCTCAAGATAATAATTTCTTTGTTTGTTTGTTTAAAATAGGGATGTTCATATGAAAACCCAATACAAGGGCTGAATCATTAAGCTCCTCCTAAGTCAAAGGAGGCATATTTCATGTTGAAATATGTCATTTTAATGTTGAAAGAAAAAAAGAAAGCCTTTAAAGATTTGGCCTATAGAGTAAATTTTAAAATGGGAAACAACACTGGTCCTATAATGAGATGTAAATCATGTTGCCAGCATTTATCATCTCTTGGTGAGTTCGATTCCCTGTAGCAACATAAAGAGAAAAAGAAAATATTGGAACTGAGAGTAATAAAGTGAATACAGCAGCCTCCACATGTACGAATGACAATTCCTTCACAGAATGAGAGTTAACTGGCAGGCCTATATAAGACATAATCCCCTTTTCCGAAAATATCCCAGACTTTTTGACTTTTACCAATGTACTTACTGTCTTAAAGTTCACCAGTGGGAGGACCAGTGGATTGTGGGGACAGGCCCTTTTAAGAAGGCAAATGTCTTAGGGATTGTTAAGAAGCAAATCTTATGAATTGGAGCAATTAGATGGTTTTCCTTTTGGCAGCCAGCTGGAGGGTCTGCACTGAGGGGTTCAGAGTTCTGAGTTTGGGGGCTGGGATAATTGGGAAGAGGGAAGTAAGGGATGAGTGAGGCCAAGAGGTGAGGGGTTTAGGGCAGCTGTGAAGATGCAGAGCATGTGGGGAGAGATGTGAACATTGCTGAGAAGGGGATGAAGAAAGTGAGCCTGGAAGACAAACGTGGCTTACTTAGAACATGTATCTGCATCGTGTAACTGCCTGACCCTTGGCCACTGTTGTTAGTCCTCTTAGCATTAAATCAGTTTTCGTGAGCTAATATGATAAAGTATAATTAAAGTTTTGTTTTTATGGAAACATGCATTCAGAATATAGTAGAATGAATGATTGGCTCCAATTTTTCACTCCCTTGCTTTAGCCTTCTGTGGGTGGAGTGTTTTGTCTTACCCCTTGACTTTGGGTTCATCCATGAAACTTGTTTTGGGCCAATCATGTGGGGAAAAGTGTGCCAGTTCTGACCCCAGGCCTTAAGAGGCTTTGTCTTTCTCTGCTTGCCCTCTTGTGCCCTTTTGCTTTTCTTGTCTATGAGATGAACTTTCTATGGACAGCTGTTACCCCTTTAGCTGACCTCCAACTTGAAGCAGAGCCATGGAACTGAGTACCAGCTTAAATCAGCTGATCTTCAGCTCACCTACAGATATGTGAGAATAAATGATAATTGTTTTAAGTCATTGAGTTTGGGGACGGTTTGTTATACTGCATCTTTGTGGTAATAGCTAACTGATACACAGAGTTCTAAAGAGCCCTCTTACAAATGAACTCTTGGAATATAACCCATTAGTATATTGGGATTTTCTTGTATCGCAACAAGATCATTATTCTCTTTTTAATGAGGATTTTATCTACTTTTTTTTTAATGTTACAGTTTAAGCGTGTAGCATGAGCACAGTCTATGTGATAAGACAAAGATTAACAGAGAGTATGCCTTGCACTTAAGTATGAGCACTAATAGCTATTGGTGTAGCAGTGACTTTCAAACAACTGTGGAGCGTTAGGGCTTCCAGGGAGTTCTCGTAAAGGCTACCCTGGGGTAAGATTTCCCTCTTTCCCTCCTTCACCTATTTTCAACTCTAGTAGAGCTAATTTTATTTATTTGCATACTGGGCTTTTTTTGTAAGACTTTATCTAATTGAATGGCTAACATAAGTTTGAACACCTCCAGTGAACTTCTCACTTTTCATGCAATTCATGGTCTTTCACACCTATACTTGCTCTTCCTTCTGTGTAGATTGCCCCAGGTGGTCACCTCTCTCTGTTTCTCTGTAGAGTGCTCCTATTTATTCTTCAGTACTCACAGTGATTTAAAAATATGTCCACAAGTTCTGTGATACAACTTTCTTCAAAAGATGCCACCTAACTGCCATTCCCTTAAATGTGACCTGTACTTAGGAACTTTAAACAAATAGACTATGCAGAAAGTGGTGGTGTGTGATGTCCAAGTTTAGGACCTCTCTGTCTCTCTGTCTCTCTCAGTTTGCTCCTTCTCGGGAGAGCCAGCTGACTTTCATGAGGATACTGAAGCAGCCCCATGGAGAAGCTCACTGAGAGGAGCTGAGCGAAGTCTCCTTCCAACAGCCACGTGAATGAACTTGATTGCAACCTCATGAGAAACCTTGAACTAGCTCTCAAATTCTTGACACAGAAACTGAGAGAAAAAGAATATTTGGTTAAAGCTGTTATGTTTTGGCATAATTTATTATATAGCAATCCATAACTAATACAATACCCAACCAAAAAGATTCTTTTCTATGACACTCTCCTGAAATACCTGAGTGTTAACAATTTTCTTCTTTCTCACAGCCTTTAATATATACCTTGTTTGCAAAATTTATTCTATTGCATTATCTATTTATATACCTGTCTCTTGTATTAGGGTATGAGATATTTGTATTCTCAGATGCCTGACACAGTTCTTGGCATCTTATATATTAAATAAAGAATTTAAAAAATAGCCACAACTCAAATCTGAAAACAATCACTTGGAGAATAAGACAAAAGATAAAAAAGTCGTCTCTATCTCCACCACAGTAATTCTCAGTTTTGAGATGATAAAAAGAAAATCCTCAAATGGCATGAATACTTATTTTTTCACAACTTGTGATTATATGCAGCAGTTCTCTGCCCTCTTGTTTTAGCAGATGACAGGGGCTCCTACTGTGATGGTGTATCTAAAATCACAGACCTGGATCAGTGTTTTGAGTAGGTTACAGTTGAACAAATTGGAAACCTAGCGCCATCCAAAACAAGCTCTGGAATTACGGCTTTGAGCAAG
The DNA here is from genome assembly GCA_028627145.1 of Eidolon dupreanum. NCBI lineage: Eukaryota > Metazoa > Chordata > Mammalia > Chiroptera > Pteropodidae > Eidolon > Eidolon dupreanum. The sequence goes on along the minus strand of CM053514.1, from coordinate 9,296,002 downwards.
AGTAAATAGAAGGTATTTACTTTATCCAGATACAGGAGCTGTTTGTTTGTTTGTTTGTTTGTTTAGAAGCCCGCGCTACACAGTCAAATCAAAATGGTGGAGGTGGTATCTGATTAATTCTGTGTGGGCCCAGTGATTTGGAATGAGTCTTCTGGGTGTGCCAGCCTACACAGGCCCTGAGCAATTTGATATTTAAAATTGACACTTAACAATGACGATGATTTGTGTTTTTATTTTAATGATCATCTAAATATTAGTAGAAGAGTATTCTAGATCACCTGGAGGTCATCTAATATCTTAGAACAGCCATATTATTTCCAAGTCTGAGTTTATGACTGAACATGGCCCAAATGGCCCCTCAAGTGACAAGGTTTAACTTCCAGTGCACTGTTTCTCAGCTGAGGCCTGTGGGCTTGTAATTTCAAGGACCCACTAGTTCTTACATTAGGAAAACAGTGATAGAGACATTAAATGCTTCCTCTAAGGAGAGGTTATTGATTTTTCATCTGGGTAGTCAAGGGAAGGTTTTATGAGGGAGCTGGCATCTGAGCCCGCCCTCAAGGACAGGCCCTGTTTGCTTTCTCCTAACAGATGATATCAAGTGTTCATTTAAACTATCTGCTTGAGAAAATAGCCCACTTCCAGGGCCATTCATTACTTCCTGGCTATTCTCTGAGAGCCTCTGTGAGTTAGTTATATTTAATGATAGTGTGGCCCAGAGAGAAGGTGGAATGGACACACTGTGTGGAGGGAGGGCCAGAGAAACTGAAAGGGTGGCGCTTGAACAGGGAACAGGACACAGTTCAGATTAGTTGAAGTGCGGGGCAAATGCAGGCTACAGAGTGACATAGGGTGCAATTCTGGCAAAATCCCATCGTGAAGGCCAGCGCTAAAGAGTGTGTATTTTTTTCTGTAACTAGGCAAGGAAGGAGGAGTTGGTGCAGTATTTTTGCAAGGGTAGTCATTTTATGTTGGTGGGCTGTCTCACAACACTTCAGCTAGCACAAATTCACGGCTATATTGTTGACTAACCACCTCAGTGGAGCTTCTGGGAATGTGGAGAATTTTCAATTCATGTGTCATCTCTGATCCTTGCAGAAGACATAGAAGGTGTATTTTGAGTACCTTGCCTTTGTTGTAGGGGTGGACCTGGGCAGTCATGATTAAATGTCATAACCATCCCTTCTCTTACCCTCATCCCAGCTGGTTCAATCCAGCTGGGCATCTGCCTGTGGGAGAACCAGTTGGTTGCCTGGGCTGAGGTAATCAGACTCTGTTTTATGGGAGTTCGAAATTTGGTCATTGAGCAACTGAGTTAATAAGGTGAGGATGGTCCTAAAACTGAAAGGTTGTGCCAAGTTAAGCTACGCTGAAAGCAGAGGAAGCTTGTTAAAGAAAGAAGAAAAGCATGGCAGGGACGAAATACACGTAGAGCAAATAGCCCTGGTTTCTGGTTTTCCAACTTCAGTTCTAGTTCCTAATTGCCTTGCAAGTAGTTTGTTTCCTCAATCTATTTCCAACCCTTTTCAGAACTGCATATTGCATCCTTACTAGAATCCTCTACACTTAAGCTAATTTGAGTAGTTACTCTTTCTTGCAACCACACATAATCCAACTAAAATAATGCTGAATTTTCAAATGAAGCTATTGGTTCTCAAGAGCCTGTCAGGCTGAATGGAATAATGTCAGCTCACTGGCTTAGGTGCTGAACCAGCTTCCACTCATGAAGGAGGAAGAAGACGTGGATGGCTTCGGTTTTTGAGTGAGAACTTGGGGGAACAAGTTGGCAGGTGTAACCTGACCACTGCTTAATGAGATTCCACCTCTTGATGTGGCCAAGGATGGATCAAAGACCTCAGCGGTCACTATGGTTGACACTGACCATAGCCAAGAACATTTTGACAAAAATCTGATATGAATAACCACAATGACAATATATGTATATATATTTTTTACCCTTAATTTTCCATTCTTCTTTGTGAGTAACAAAATCTCACAGCTGAAAAAAGTCATCGCTATTCTTTCAAATATCTGATAAAATCTAAAGATCTCTGTACACTAACTGCAAGATTTAATCAGGAGTGGGTAATATGAATGTATGTACTTTAATGAATTTTGAGTATTGCAACCTGCAGAAGTTGTCAGCAACTGAATTCCTGGGGCATGCAACTTGTAATTGAGAATCTTTACTTTTTAGTTCCACCTGTCATTTTTCTAAATTTATTCAAAGAATGTCTATTAGAGTAATATCTTTTCTCTGTCTATCAAAACTTATGCTTTAGTAGAAATGCATATTAATTCCAACATATTGGTAATTTGGAAGGCTTGATATTTTCAAAGTTGTCAAAACTGTAGGAAGGACTTTCATCCTGATAAGTAGTAAGTTTAGTAAATGAGAAATAGCAATGAGAACTATCATTTTAGTCAATTCCCTTTAAGATGCTGAGAAGCTCCTTTAGGCAAACATGCAGCTGAAATATCAGAGGACTGAGCCAACAGAGGGTGAAGATCCAGGCAATCTTCTTTGCACTTTTTCTTTGAAGAAGCTTTGCTCTTCTGCTATCCATCTACCCACTTGTGGGAATTCTGTTCTTCAAGAACAGAGGCTAATGGCAGCATAATGAAGTTTAGCTTATCCTCTCTCTTGCTAGATTTCTTCGAGCATGGAAATTTTACAAGAAACAAACCAAACTGCACCACAAAATGATATTGATATTATGGGATTGCATCGATAGCATTGGCTATATCATTTCCATTCACTTATCAGACATATTTACTTCTCAGATATTTCCTTAACTGGAATTGACTGTACTATAATTGCCTATTTCTTTGGTCCATTGGCTGTTAACCTTGAAGTGACTGGGGTAGAGCTGGCGAGGCCTTCCCTGTCAGGCCTGACCTCTCACTATGCTGGAGAGAGCGCTGCCATGACAACGGCGACAGATGTCAGCTAAGCAATGTGCACCCTAGAAAGACTCCTGTATTGAGAAAATCGATCTTGTAATGGTGCCACGGAGCACATTCGCTGAACTGCCAAGTGTTCTAGGCTTAATCATTTATTTCATCTAGCAGAGAGAAGAAAACATAAAAGAAATGAAATGAATTTGACCTCTGTCTTTTGAGTGACTTTAGTGCTACAATGAATTCTAGCAAGTGCCTCTTATGAATTTTAAAAAATTACATTAGGAATAACATTTTGAAGTGAAATGACTCTTGTAATGCCAACCCTCCAGAAACATGTTATTTCAAATGTCAGATACATAATAGTCATTTGCTATTTTCTGTGTATGTCCAAGGGTTAGCTCCATCTTGGGTATGTTTCAGGGAAATTATTATAAAGGAACCAGGAATGAAGCTGACCAGAGCATGCTGCTTTGGTTTTCTCCACTTTTCTTAACAGAAGGGGACTTCTTTTGTGCTAATTATCTCAGGGTGTAGTGAGTAGCATCATCGGTGTTTCAGACTGACATCTTCAAAGCCTTCTCAGTTTTACAGAGTCTTCCACTGGTGCCTTCATACCTCTGCCTCCAGAGTGGAGTTTGTCTCCCTGACAGTTAATCCTGGGACAGCCTTCCATCGCCTTGATGGGCTTGTCATTCTTGCGTTGACACCTCTCATTCATCTGAGGTTGGCCTGCTGGATATGCAAATGATCAGAGGGCTGAAAACCATAATCCCTCAGCTGTGATGGCCAGTATGTCAATGACATTGTTTTTGGAACCAGCCATTCTGTCAGTAGCCAGGGAACGTGGAATGCACTCATGACCTCTTTTTGGCCCAGGTCAGAACTAGATTTTTAAAAAAACAAACACCCAAACCAAGACAAATCCCCAAAGCCTAAAGATTGTAGACAAATCTCTCTGATAACCTTCCCCATATAAATAAATATCATTGAGAGTGATTATAGTAAAAAGGATCTCTTAAGATTTTCAATGCGATATGTCTGTCTCTTGTGCTGTGGGATATTTTATTGCATTTTTGCCCTCAAGTGGAGCTGATGGGAGCCAAGCTTGTAATTTAAATCAATAAGAACCCTTTACCATGGCCATAAAATACTTGGCTAAACCTTTGAAGTGGCCACAGTTGAATGCACAGTGAACACAGTATAAATGTTCCTTAAGATGTATTGTATGAGACCACTACTAAAACAGCATTCAAAGGAACCGGCCTTACGCATCTTCTGTGACTGATGGGAGAGGGTCCCTACTGCTTTTGATCATTTACGTGCACTGTTTGCATTGCCACGCGAAGTCGCTCCAAACAAGCCCTCCTAATTGGCACGTCATCCTAGCTTCAGCCTTCTGCTTTCTCTTCAGACCTTTTCATTATCTCTTTGGCGGACTTTCTGGGATCTGGGTCCCCTTCGAAACCAGTAATCTACATCTGATACGCTGTTGTATTGATTGCTCTGATTTCATTCACCCCGGGAAAACAACAAAGGCTCCTTGTTTATACCCATCAAGGGAGTGCAGCCTGGGCGATTCAACAAAGCTGGCAGGGCAGAGAGTGTTCTTTGCAGAAAAATGAAGGCCAAGGCTGCAGCTTACCTATTAGTTTCTCCTGTAGCGGCTTGTTTTGGGAGTGGAGGTCTTCAGAAAACTGTCAGACTTGAAAAGATGGTGTTCTCCTCTGCTTTGTTCTTCTCTCTGCCTCACGCTGCTTGTGTTCTATCCCTTTTCTGACTCCTACTTGCTTCCTTCACCTCTCCTTGGTGTGGATGGGTGGGTGGATGGCTGATGGATGCCTCCTCACTCTTTTCCTCTGTCTCTATGTCTGTTTGTCCTCTTTCTCTCTCTCTGATTCAAAAATCCTCCCTAATTCTGCAATAGCAGTAAACAGTAATCATCTGAGTTTGGAATTTGGCCTTCGGGTCACATTCTCTCACCTGGTTGGTATTGTTACAGTTGTGTCAAAGGCACAGGCTCAAACGCCCAGGGCAGCTGTCATTCCTTTCGCAGAACACCAGCTGCACATGTTTCCTGGCCACTGCCTGCCTCATGGGAGCCACGTCTGTGTTCTTGGTGAGAAGCCAAAGATAGAAACCAGAGTCATGGGCCACTTTCCACCTTTGCTGATAGAATACAATCTTTGCACAATACCCCGGTCTCGAGATGGGACCTCGTGTATCCCAGTGGTTAAGGAGATGGATGCACACTCTGGGTGGCCTCTCTTCCTCCTGTAGCCACTTCCGAAGGGCTCATCTGAGTCTCATATCTGATACCCCTCCCAGGCCACATGGCACGTGTGTTCGGCTCATACAGTCTGGCCAGACATTTTGCAGTCTGGCTTTTGCAAACACAACATGATTAGGTGGCTTTCGATATTTCAGGGGATGTTTATGAGATTTCTTATGTCCTTATGTGAGAGCAGAGAAGAGAGGGCCCTTAAAATGCATTATCTATGCTGATGTATATAAACAGCATTTAACAATGTGAGGGTAAACTATCACAGCTAAAATCAGATTTTAAAGACATACAAATGAGATTCAGTGTTTGAACTTGTTTGAGTCCTGATTTGAACACACTAACTCTTAAGAGATTTTTTTTTTTTTTTTTAGATAATTGGGAACATTTGACCGGTTATTAGATCATTTAAAAAATATTACAGTGAAAGAAACATGGGAGTAGATGAAAACACACAAGAAAATGGTGATAATTGTTTAAGCTGGGTGATGAGTAGAGCAAACGTTCATTATACTATTCTCTCTATTTTTCTGTATGTTTAAAAAATATTCTCTATTACAAAGTTAGAAGAAGTTAGCCCGCCACTTCAGAACTGCATGGTCATCATATTTACAGTTCCTGTTTAATGAAATTTTATCTCTTAGGGCCACAATTGTTAGCCCGTTAGCCTGTCCTTTAACTCATATGTAAAAATCACCTTTCTATTATAGAGCAGTTGGAATAATATCTATACTGGTTTGTCAACTTTGTGGTCTGAATTTTAACATTTGACATGGGAATATTTGCCTACCTGAGCTTCCAACCTGGACTGTAAGCTCCTGGAAATCAGTACTGTTCCTTACCTTTTGGTTTTTCCCACCTAGAATCTCGTAGTGTGAGCCCCAGAGTAGGATGTGCTGTGCTGTGGTAACACATAAACCCCCAAATCTCAGAGACTGAACACAATAAAAGTTCATTTCTTATTCACATAAAGTCAGATGTGTATCAGGCATCCCTTTTTCGTCTTGCAGCTGTGCTGTCAGGAGCAGGTGGCCTTCGATGAGACTCTAGCAGTAGGAGGAGGTGGTCCAGACATGACTCACAGAACTTTCCCCACAGCCCATAGGCTGGAACTAGTCACATGGCCTCCTAATAGCAAAGGAGTCTGGGAAATGCAAGGAACTCATGAATGGTCTGTCTCAAGGAGCTTAATGATGTTTGTTGAAGCTGCTTCTTACTGTATGTGCATATTTCCTTCTGAATTTCAAGGTGAGAGAATGCCCAGGGAAGGAAACCTTTGTTATTTGTATAAAATAAGAAAATGACAGTTAGACTACTTTCTTTCCTTTTTTTTGGCAGGGGGCCACCAAATTATTTCCTACACAGCTGGACCCCTCTCTCCAGTTACGGAGACCCCAGTGGTCTGGCTGACAACTATTCAAGGAGTTTGGCTTTGTGACTATGGCAGTTGGAATCAAAGACACAGGCAATCATCTCATGTCTGTGTCAGAACGTGTTATAGCTCTATCCTGTCCAGCGACCAGCTCTGGGTGCTACAAGCAGGGGTGCTCACAGATGGAGTGGGATGCTGATTGGGGCCCACGCAGCTAACACAGTAACTCTAAGAAAGATAACAAAGGTACATGGGGCCATTGCAAGAAAGAGGAGCATGACTGCATTACAGTGGGAAGTTTCTGTCTCATACAAGGTTCAAAATGTTTTATCTAAGGAAAGGACATTACTAACTAAACAGAGAAAATGTAGACTCTTCAGCCAGGTACAATTCCTTTGTGGGTGCTATGCTACTGTCTTCACTCAAATTGTGTGATCGAAGAGGTGCTTATAGGTATTTGCCTGCAGATAACTGTCTATATGAATAGATGTTACAGATTGCCTTACCTGCCCTTTTCTGCTTCCCTCCTACCCATTTTCTCCACAACTTTTTGCTCTAGGTTCACTGTGAAAATGCCATTTTTATCCAAGGTACAGAATGTGCTAATTAAGATGGATATGACTGAGAAAAACAAGCTCTAAATGCCTTTCAGCCATTGTTTTGGGTATAAATTTCGTTCACTAATTTTTTTCCCAGCTGGTACATATTGAGCACATATAAACTCTGTGTGCCAAGGGAGAGGCCCAAGAACAAGAAGCTATGACCAGTCGAGTAGTTACCTGCTTGGATCCTGGGAGCTCAAGAAGCAGAGACCCTTTAGGCTAGTTGAAGCAAAGAGGAATCCATGGTAGGGATTCACCTGCGTGACAATGGGAAAAGGGGCCTTGGGCTACCTTGGTCCAGATGAGGCAGAGCTGGCCACCTGGGGTAGGAGCCAGAAGCTGTCAGAAGCCAAAGCTTCCCAAGTCAGGGAATCTCCATCTCTCTCCTGGGCCATAGGGTCCGTCTTTCATTGTATCCCTGCTTCTCTCTGTGCCTTTGCTCGATCCTCTCTCTCTTTCTGCTGACTGACTTCTTCTGCTACCTCACTGCATTTGTTCTCTCCTAGTGTCAGATCGCATGTGGCTTTGGCTTGACATGACCCTGGCTGGACCTTATGGCACCCTTTCAAATTCTGGCCAGTCTCATGGAATTCCTTAGCTCAAACTCCTGAGAGAGACATTCTGATCGATTGTTCTTTTTCTCTCCACTGTGTCTGAAGTTCCATGCTGTGGGTCATGAGATGCTTTTAGGTTGGCACCTGGTCTAGCTGGTCATGAGGGATTGTATTGTATCGTGTTGTACAATACATGGCCACCTGGGTGACGAGAGCTGTGGATGAGTAGACTTCTTAGAAGAGACTGTGGCACTGCTGCCCTACTGAGACTGAGAGGTGAAGGGATTTGACACAAGAGCCACCTTAGGAATGCTGATCTGAGAGCCCCCTAGAAACAACGGGCCCCATTGAAGGTCATTAAGAAGAGGGAGATCTGACTATTTACCTCTTTAAAAGGTCCCTGTGACTGTGTCCTGGAGAACGAGCTGGAGGGGCACGTGGACGCAGATGGGAAAATGCGTTAGGAGGGTCCCTGAGAGACAATAGGGTAGTCATATGGGCGAGAAGAACTGGGTGGGTCGATCTGTGTGTTTGGCAGTGAATAGTAGCCTGGTAGCCATCTCCTGTCCCTTTCTCCCTAGATACCTGGCCCTGATCACACTGGTCCCCTTTTAGTTCCTCAGACTCTTCCAGTCCATCTCCTCCTCAGGGCCTTTGCACCCACTGGGCCTTTTCTTGGAACATTCTCTTCTCCCTCTGGCTAAACCTACTTATCCTTCAGTCTCAGTTTCAATGTCAGTTCCTCAGAAAGCCTCTCAGACACCCCTCGCCACACAAAACAAAAAAGACCCCTCCTTTGTAATTAGTTATGTAATCTCTGTTTCTTTCATTAGAATGAAATTGTCTTGAATTCAAGGATTGTGTTTGTCTTAACCACATTAAAAAAGAATCCCCTTCATCAATATGCTGCCTGTTACCTAGTGGGGCCTTAACAGATATTTTTTTGAATGAAGTATGCTAACATTTTTTCACATTGTGTTAGTCCGTCCTCCTTACAGTCTTGCAACTCCATTTTATGGATGAATAAACTGAGGCTCAGAAAACACAAAGCGAGAAAGTGGCAGACCCGAGATTTGAAGCTAAGCCTGTTTGGCACCAAAGCCCCGACTCTTCGACAGCAGGAATAAGGTGAGGTTATTTTCTTCAAACAACCTAATTCAAATTAGGCTTAAGCCAGAATGCTATGAATTCTTTCTGTTTCACTTCTGCCTACTGAGATCAATTTAATTCACCTAGTATTTATGGGGCACCATGAACTCCATTCGCCATGTTAAATAGGAAAGCTAGAAGGGACCAGCTGAGCATCAGGGAAATACCTGTCATAAGCTGGATATAGAGGACCTCAGGAGAAGAAGCTGGGTGGCCTGGCTAAGGGTCCAGGTCACTGAGTCATTAGGAAGGGCCTTGGGAGATTACAAGGGCCTGATGTCCCTGACCCCCACTGAGATGAGTAAGCATTTTAGCTGGCTGCTCCTTGCAATGAACTTTATTTTGGAGTCGCTCTCTGCTACTTTCTAGGTGAGTAACCTCTGGCAAGGTCATACTGTCCAAATCCCAGTCTCCTCATCTGTAAAATGAAAATAATGATATGTACTTTGCAGGGTTGCGGTGAAGATTTTGTGAGAAAATGCATATAAAGCCCCAAGCTCATTGCCTGGCATATGGTAGTGACTGATACTTGTGACCTTCCTTTACAGGTGAGTCACTGGGCATTTTCCTATAGGCCAGCCTATTCCTATAGACCAGCCTGGGAGGGGGTGTCACAGAGAAGCATTTTACCATGGGAGATCCAGAAAGTCAGTGGCCAAGTATATGGGAACAGAGACGTGAAGACACCTCACTTTTATTTTTTTTTCCTTTTTTAAATTGTTGAGGTGGAGTTTGCATAGTATAAATTAACCATTTTAAAGTGTATAATTCACTGGCATTTAGTACATTCATGATGTTGTGCGATTACCACTTGAATCAAATTCCAAAGTATTTTCCTCATGCCACAAAGAACCCCTGTGCCTAAATAGCAGTCACTCTCCCATTCCCTCCACCCCTCAGCCCCTGACAATCGTCAAGTTATATCTGCCTCTGTGGATTAACCTATTCTGGATATTTTGTTTAAATATAAGCATATGCTATATAACCTTTTGTGTCTGGCTTCTTTTTCTCAGCATGATATTTTGGGGGTTCATCCATATTATAGCATGTTTCAGAATTTCATTCTCTTTTATGGCTGAGTAATATTGCATTGTATATACAGATCTCATTTAGTTTACTCATTTTTCCATGGATGGATATTTGGGTTGTTTCCACCCTTTGGCTGTTATGAAAAATGCTGCTAAGAATATTCACAAACAAATATTTGTCTGAGTACTTGTTTGCAATTCTTTTGGGTATATATCTGGGCATAGAATTGCAGGGTCATATGGTCATTTTATCTTTAGCTTTTTGAGAAATCATCAAACCATTTTCCAAAACAGCTGCACCATTTCTCAGTCTCACCAGTAATGCACAAGCATTCCTTCCAATTTCTCCACAGCCTCGCCAGCACTTATTTTCTGTTTTCATTTTTTTCTTCTGGCCATCCTAGTGGGAGTGAAGTGGTCTGTCCCTGTGCTCTTGATTTGCATTTTCCCCACCTTTGTTTTCTTAATAAAGAAGAATTATTTGATCTTCCTGGCTTTTTTGACTCCTCAGACCATGCCTGATGGCTAACGTGCTAATGAGGCTTAGAGGTCCATAGGGAAAGACATCCCCTCGGACACTTGTAGTTGAATTTTAAATTAGTACAAACTGTGAAAGACCATTTGGCGACACTCCTCACTGATACAAATGCACGCACCCTTTGACCCAGCAGTTTCAAGTCTAAGAATCTGTCTTATGGCTATACTCCCATTTGAACAAAATGATGTATGTGTAAGGTTATTCACTGCAACATTATTTATAATAGCAACAGATGGGAAACAAACTAAAAGCCCCTCACTAGGGGAGTGGATAAACAAATTTTGGCACAGCCGTACAATGGGATACTGTACAGCTGTAAAAAGGATGGAGGCGCCTCTTTGTGTGCTGAGACAGAAGGAATTCCAAGACACATTGTCAAATGAAAAACAAATCAAGATGTAGAACAGTGTATAAATATGCTGCTATCATAGAAAAATGGGAAAAAAGAATGTGAGTGTATACATATGTGTGTGTAGTTTCTTGAATATTCATGAAATACCTCTGGGGAGAAGAAATTGGTGACAGGGGGACATGGGTGGGAAGGACAATTTTTCCCATCTACCTTCTTGTGCCTTTGTAATTTCAAATGCTGTAAATATATTTTCTGTTCAAAAAAATTAGTCAAGTTAAAATGAAGATAGTTCATACACACCTAAAGATCTCACTAATTTGAGCTCTGATGTTTCTGATTTTACGGTAATTTTGATAGGACATGAATTCTCATGTAAGATCTTCTATGCAAACCCACGCCAGGGATGAGGTTGAAAGAGAAATCATCTAAATTCTCACCCTTTCCTCTCCCACTGCAGTCCTGGCTGCAGCCTCAGCTTGCTGACTTGACCACAGTTTGAACTTGAGTCAGCCTGCCAGAGGCCGGCTCAAGTAACCTCTCACAGCAACCCCTCCGTGTGCCTCCTAGGAGTCCTGCTTTCAAGGTAACCCCCCAAGGGAGGCTCAGACTGAAACTGATGGGACTGGGTTAGCAGAGGAGCAGATGTGACCCTGGACGCTCGATGGAGACTGTGTCTAAAGCAAATTGTTGTTGAACATGAGACTTGGAGCTGCGTCACTCCCCTATCGTGCAACCCAGAGACCTCAGAGCAGACCAACCCCCCAGGAACAAGACTTAGCTCTGGCACTTCCTCACTAAGTGACTTTAGGCAATCACTACAAGTCTCTGAACTTCTCTCATCTTTAAGTGGGGCTAATAAATTTGGGATGGCTGCATGTAGAAGTTAAAAGCTGTTAAGAGAGGTTTTCTAACATAAGCTCTGTAAAATGCTATAAAATCGTGAAGCTTTGGTTATCTCGAAAGTCACTGTGAAAAGTCCACAGTGGCTTGACTTCTCCCATGTGCCGAGACGTTTGAGAGCAAGTGAGACAACCAATAAGAGTGACACATTCTCCACCCTTCAAGGATTTTGAGGGCTAATCGGCGAGTGAAAGAGGCAGCTATGAAGCCAATTAATTGCAGCAGTGTGCTCAGTGTAAAACAGACTAGAATACACAGTGTAAGGGGGCAGAGAGGAGACATTAGCTCAAGCTGGGGCCCTTAGCAAAAGTTTCAGAGACAGGATATATTAGGGTTGAATCTGGAAAGGGAGGTAGGAGGTTGCCAGGTACACAGGGAACATTCCAGGTGAAGGAAACAGTACGTGAAAAGGCAAGAGGGGAGTAAGAAAGAGTGTCTTTTGGGAATTTCAAGCAACTGTCGGCTATAGATTTAAGGTACACAGACGGGAGTTGAGGCTGAGAAGGGATAAGCAGGACGCGTCTTAGAGGCCTTTTTATGGTAGGTCACAGCCAAATGATGAAGTAAGAAATAAAAGGAAAATAGGTCAATACAGAACAGAAGGAATCATTGTATAGGTCTCCTTGCACAGCCGCGAGATATAGGAAGACATGGAGCTACCTGACGTTTTGCTCCGGGCACCAGATGAGTGCAGCTCCCAATCGTGAAGTCAGTCCAGGCTTTGTGTCTTCCTGGCTGAGATCCTAGATGTCGTGGAGACTCAGAGACAAGCTGTCTTCACGGTGCAGTCCCCTGCCCCACAGCATCTGTTGTATCCCAGGATGAAGTCACTGATCTAGAACACGGAAGGGCTCTGACATTGATGAGAGCTGCCCTGGAGGAGTCTTCTGTATAGGGTATGTCTCAAGGTCAATGCTTCACTTTGGCTTTTCCTAACCCCAGACTTGATCATGCCCCTCTCTGAATTTAAAAGCTGCCATGGGTCCTTGCTGACTGCAAAATTTGGCCTAAATGTCTTGGCCTGGTGCCCAGGTCCTCCAAAATTGGTCCCTTACTTCCCTGTAGACTCATCTCCTGCTGCTCTACCCAGCAGCCCCATGCTCTCTCCTCTTTGCCGCTTGGAGAAAGCATACTCATATTCAGAGGCTGGGTAAAATTCACTTTTTAAAATTATTCAGAGCCTGGTTAAAACTCACTTTTTGTAAAGCCAGTCCCAACACTGGAGGCCAGAATGAATCACCTCTTCTTCTAGGCTCTAAGCATGTGGCATATTTTTCTCTTAGAGCTTTCTCCACATTGTTTGTTTCTGTCCCCATTTCTTAGCAAGTCCATGGTGTTTGAGGATAGAGACCCTGTGTAACTCATTCCTGAAGTTTCAATCTAGCTTGGTGTCCATCTCGTAGTAGATGCTCAGTAAATGCTTGTGGATAAATGAATGGAAGCCTGGGAGGGAGGAGATGTGCTCTATGGCAAAGATGTAAGCGAGTATTTTTTGAAAAGGGTGGTAAGCCAAGAATGGTGGTACCTTCTACTTCCTTGTGTCTTCTTTTTCTTTCATTCTCTCCTTCTTGCATCACTCCTCTCACACTGTTATGTTTTCTATCCTTAATTCTCTAGAAATATCTGCTGTGCTGGGCTTTGTGCATTTGGGACATGGATACCCAGAGAATACCATAACTGTTCTATACCAGAGCAGTTACTTGGGCTATTGTGGTTGACAAATCTCCAATGCAGATTTTTATTTTACATTTCTTTGTTGAGTTTATTAGGAAATAGTAATTATAATGAAAACAAGAGGTAAGAAAAACATAGTTCAGTGTTCTGACATGAGGTTGTTTTCTATGGTTAACAGGCTATTGTTTTTTCTTTTATTGTTTAGCATTAGAAACAGATGATACTTTCACTTTTTCCATTAGGAAAATATTTATGGATCTAGTGATCTTACTTTGAGGGTAATTCTCCAGTGATTCTGCTTAAATGTTATTCTTTTAATTTCATCCCAAGGCCAAGCTTTAGTGCTTGAAATGATTAGATCACACTGCAACTAATTTAAAATCTGAGTTAGCACAGAGACAGTTTGCATGTATATTCTCATAAGAAGGATTTGAAATAACCCTTTATCTCCATAGTTTCAAAATTTTATCTACAAATGTGCAGAATTTCATCCAAGGTTGTCACCAGTTTACAAACCGAGGACTCAAGGACTCAAAACCTCTTAAATTATCAGGGATTACCAACTATTTTTAAAGACTTTAATATCTTTATGATGCATGAATAGGTAATGTAAGCTCATTACACATTTCAATTTTTAGTCAATTGATCTCATTTACTTATTAAGAGTCATTTATAGAAAAATCAATTCAAGTAAGTATCTGCATAAGGTAATTCAGACAAAGACTTTGTAAATTAGTGAAAATTATACAACTATTAGGTATCATTAACATCTGCATGTAGTTGCAAATGCAAGACTTCATTTTAAAAAGATGTAGACAAGCTACATATATTTGCCTACCATTTCTGTTACAAATAAATCTTTATTATTTTCCATATTAAGATAAATAAAACCAGAGAAGGTATTTCTATTTTCATATCCTTCTGTATCCTCAGGAGAAATCAACTCTTGCTCCCCAGTTCCCTGCATTTTCAAGTCAAGTAACAACCATGCCGTCCAGTACTTGAGGAGCCTCTTCACTAGCAATAAAATGTGACTTGGACTAAAACCCATCACTATCCTCTGTATTTCCCCTATTTCACTCCCCCGCTCCCCCGCCATGTGCTTTAAGATCATTTTTCTTCCAGCAAAGCTGGTTTGAAAGATCTAGATTTTTGACCATGGCTTAAGGCTGCTGTCCCAGTAGCTGGTCTCAGAAGACCCTCTGAAAACCTAAAGAAGCTTCAGTAACGGCAGATTCATTTCTTTTTCCAAGATTATCCTTTAGAGACAAGGTTTAAACATTCACCGTCTTGGCCCTAGAAGTCCCTTCTCAGAATAATGGGTGGATTACACAAATGACTATGTTCTCCCCACAGCAGCCACAGGGACCTTTAAAAATGTAAATTACATCCAGTAATCTGCCTCATTGCACTTCACCATGAGAATGCCTCACTGTGGCTTGTAAGGTCCTTCAGGATCTTGTCCTGCTTCCTCTGCATCCCTAGCTTGCACCTCCTCGGCTCACTCACTCTGTCCCAGCTCCACTCTCTGGACTGGCCTCATGCACGCCCAACCCTTAGTCCCTCCAGGGACTTTGTCTAGTACTCTTATCTTATCTTTATCACAGCGCCATCTTCATTGTTTTCCTGGACCTTTATATTTGGTAATTACTTCTCTACTTACCTATTTGCTGCCCCGCCAGACTGTAGACTCCATGCAGCAAGCACTACAGGTCTTCTCTCTCAGCACCGTCCATCCAGGCCTGGCGGGATGACAGGCTCAAAGTTGGTACTGTTGGCAGAGAACACTGGTTGTCCGCCAAAGTCTGTTCTCCTTCCCATAGTGATAGGATGTAAGCTGTACATTGCACACAGCTAGACCACATTACCAGCTTCCCTTGTGGCTGGTTGGCTAGGAGCCCAAGTCATCACCTGCAGAGTCAGAAGGGAAGTGATGTGTGTACCTCATTTGCTCAGGGATCAAGCCATAGCCCTAGATGGGCACTCACCTTCCTGAGGGCAGGAGTATGGCGGTACTCATGGTCAGCTTGATCGTGTAGACGAGGGCAACACTCTTGAGGGGAGCAGAGCATTGGATGGAAAGACTTGGCTTGAATGACCACATATGGCAGAGCTTTCCCCAACCTGGATCATTCACCTTTAATGTTACATGAGTGTGGAATAAACTCGTGCTTCTTTAAGCACTATATTTGGTGGTCTCTTTGTTATTTCGCTTAGCTTTCGGCCTGATGAGTACACTGTTGAATAAATAGTTGCTGAGTGAATGAGTGAATCATCAGGGATTTGTTGTTTTACCCTGTGCCATTTTACCACAAGGGCAAGAAGGAGGCAGCCATCACCAGGAGTTACTCACTGCCAGATACTGGAAAAACACACACCGTGAACTGTGCTGTGCTGCTTAGGTATCTTCATCTTTTCCCATCTGAAAGCTCCCTGATGGTCTGCCACGTCTCCCCGCACCACTGACAGATTTTACTCGGCCATCCAAAAGAAACCAAACTTAAAAGAAGGTCACCAACTATGCAGCATGTAAGAAACACTCTTCACGTGAAGATTTTAGGTTGTTCTGTTATAAAAGGTATCGTGTGAGACAGATGTGCGGCCATCTCACAGCGTGCGGCCGTCTGTGACCCGCATCATAGGTGCGAGTCCCACGCATTTAAGAGTGTGGTGCAAACTTCCACAGTTAATGTCTGTGGCGTTTCACACCTAAACTTTTAATGTTCAATAAGTTTTCCCAAACCTCTTGTTCTATGTTGGTGGGTGATTTTGTTTATTGAGCTTTTGGGATGTGTATTACTTGTGAGTCATGATTTCCCTAAGGAATTTTCCATTATCGCTTTAATTTTGGCAAAAAAAAATGTTTTCTCTTTTTCAACGAACTCTTCTACTTAGGTCCTGGTATATTTTAAGCTCTACTATATTTAAAGAAAGGCATTTAACAGTCATTCAGTTAATCTCTTACTGCCTTCCAGAGGTAGCAATTAAGGCAATATCAGGATTTAGGCTTGTTTTAAGCTCATTCCTCCAGAGTTTGGGGATTTGTGTGCAGGAAGTTGATTAGAGAATTCTCTGGAAAGAATACCTGGAAAGGGTGAGGAAAGGAGAATGGGGCAGAAGGAAGAGCTGAGCTGCAACGAACCCAGGATCTAGAGCTCGGATGATCACTTAAAGTGGACCTATATTGAGGCAAGGGTACCCCCACCCTCCACCCCCCAGTCACGAAATGTGGCTGGAAGGGAATGTAACTTTTGGTGTTGGCCAAGGGCAAGGCCTTGGGAGGAGCCTGGCAGCTAGGGGAATGAGTGTTGTGGTCCCGGAGGGAGGTCTGGGCAGCATTGCCCAGCACCCATGACAGGCCTTCCACGTCAGATTAGCACCTGAACACCACTAGCCCCATGACAGCACTGCCTTGCCCACCTTGTTCTCTGTTGTATTTCCTGCACTTAGAACAATGCCTAGCACCTAGCACATAGTAGATGCTCAGTAGACATTTGCTGAGTAAATAAACAAAAGAAAGAACATGCAAGATTATGCAAGGTATATACAAATTAGGATACTTTTAATAAACTTTGTCCAAATTGAGGAAACTTACTTGACTTTAAACTTCTTAAGCAGAGGCTGAAATCATCTTTATAGATGTATTAAACTACGTGCATATCATAAGCCCTGCCATTTTTTTTTCTTTTTTCTTTTGCATTTGGATAGATTGCAGGACAATGTTTTGAGTCTACTTGAGCAGTCAGGAAAGTGGCAGTTGAGTTTCTTTCTAGGCAAAATAAGTCAATGCATTCAGGAAAAACTATTCTTATACTCAAAATCAGGACTTGTGGTGTGATGAGTTTTGACAATAGAAGAGAATATTTAAAATTGGGGCCTCCCTGGAAAATGCAAAAATATCTTTGCCAGACCCACAGGCTGAGGGTTCTGATTGATCATGACTGAATTTGTGAGACAGTGAGAATGAATCATTGAAGCTGATTCCCAACCAGCCTGTGGGCTGTCGCTGTGGCAAGGGCTAACTTTGTGCACCATGCATTGTCATCGTCATTAGCAATTACAGTAGTTTTGGAGCTTATATGTGGACAGAACTTCACAGTCTACAAAACGCATTAAAATTAACAATTTCATTTGATTCTCTAGTATGGGAAAGGTGTAAAAATACTTTTCTTATAGCATTACGCTAATAACAAGGATGCAAAAGTCATTAACAAATATTAGCAAATTGAGTCCAGTCACAAATGGGATTTATCCCAAGAATGTGAGATTCTTTAAACATTTGAAAAATCATCATAAATTATAGACTATTAGGAGAAACCATGTGATTATCTCAATAGAGAAGACATATTTGACATAATTCAACTCTCAGTAAACTGAACTAGAAGAGAATCTTTTCAACCTGATAGAGGACATCTATGAAAAATTTGCAGGTAATAACATATTTAGTGGTGAAACAGCCCTTTTTTTCTATTTTTCTTTTTTCTTTCTTCTTCTTTTTTTTTTTTTTTAATAAGAATGGGGAAAAGACAAAGATGTCTACTCTCACCCCTTCAATGGTACTGGAGGTCTTAGCCAGTGTACTAAGGCAAGGAAAAAAAAATATGGATTGGAAAGGAAAGAGTAAAGCTATCATTATTTGCAGGTAACATGACTATCTGCATATTATTGCCATCATAGAGGAAATAATGAGGGTCAGGGAGATTAAGTGACTTCTGTGAGTTCTTGCAGGCAGTAAAGTTGGAGCTGGCACTTACATCTAAATTTTCTGACTTCCAACACTGGAATAAAAGGACAGACTATTTTATTCTCTTAAAAAATATACCCTAAGTCAAGTTTTACAAATGATCCAATGGCACTGGAAATTTTCCAGAGAGAATCAACTGAAATGAAAATAGATAGAGAAGGCTTATTGGTCCAGGACAGGCTAAATGGCCAGGCCCTTTGGCCTGAGCATATTGAAATGTGGACAGTATATAGCCAAAATGAATGTGGATCTATTCACCAGATCCTAAAATAAACTGAGAGAAACCCTCAACATTGGATCCAGTAAGGTAAATGATGAAAAATGTTGTTGTTTTTTTTCATAGTAACTTCAATATACTTTGAAACTCATTATCGAGAGGTGGTGCAGGATGAAAAAGGTTTGGAGAAAAAGATGTCAAGAGACGTGTAACTAGGGTGACCATATCATTCATCGTCATAATTGTGACTCTTATGAGCAGAAGGAGGTACTAATTAATAATTACCCTGGATCGACAGGCATAAACCAGGACTGTCCTGGGCAAAATGGGACATTTGGTCCCCCAGCCTACAATAGGTATAAAAGAAATTGGTCTGTTGGGGAGAGGGTAGCAAGATAGGAGAAGTTTCGTGAGTCTGCTGGGATTCTGCCTTAGTCTCTCAGGCCAGGCGACCACAGGTGAATGTTTTAGAGCCTGGAGCCCCTTTTACCTTTTAGGAGGCTCAGACCTTTGTTGACCATCAGGATTTCCCCTATCCTTGCTGCTAATCATAATAAACGAGAACAATAGCTACTCCATATTCAGTGCTTACTACGAGCCAGGAACTCCGAGAACTGCTTGATGGGAACAATTTCAATCAATAACCCTGGGAGAAGGGCATCATCACAGAGGTGAGGAAAGAGCCACTCAGAGAGGTTGTGTAACTTTCCCAAGGTCATTCAGCTGGAAGGCTTTAGAGCTAAGATTTGGACCCAGACTCCGAAGTATGATGTTAACCAGCCCTTACTTTTTTCTTTTTGGGGTGCAGGCCATTTCAAGAACCCAGGTTTCTGGCATAGGATGAGCATATGGTTAGTTAAGCACCAGAGTGGAAATAGGGGGCCCTGGGCAGCAGCGCAGCCTCTCTTAGTTCCGGATCCACCCCGATCCCACACCGAGAGGTGCAAAAGCATAGGGATGGTGTTGGCAGCTGTCCAGCACAGGTGTAGCCCGGGCGTTTGAACCTGGACCAGTGTTGGGTTCTTTGTGTTTATTTTATTGTGATTCTGTATGGACTTATGTCTGCCATAGATGGGAGTCTTTCCCATCCAGGTATCTGCATACTGTTCCTATAATTATCACTGGGCCACATGGTTCATGTTTAATTTTTTTCATCTTTCCATTAGTCAAGCTGAGGGTGTCCTTAATTATTTTTATTGCTTTTCTCTGAACTTTTTAATTTGTTGGCATATCACCTTTCAGGTAGTGAGACTTCAGAAGTGTTCAGAGAAATTATAATCTCCTGTGTGTGATGTAATGCTTTGGTATAGGAAGGTGAACATCGTAGCAGTAGTTTCAATTGCCATTGTTATCATAACCCGTGATCAATTTGGTCCTCTCCAATTAACTTGACTTTTTTTCTCAGTTAAAGTAAGTAGCTCAAAGTCAATCTAATTTAAATCTGGAATATTCCAAGGGGTGTGTGTGTGCGCGCGCGCGCGTGTATGTATATTAAAAGCAAAAACAATGAAGAAATTCAGGAAGCGAAAGGAAAGAAAGAATTTATTGGTCTTTTGCTCATTTACCAATGATCCACTATGTGCCAGACCCCAGGTGCTATGTTCAGAAGAAACTTATCCTGGAATGCTCTGACCATTTTAAATATTTTGTTCATTAAAAATTACTCTCGTTTTCTGAAACACCCTTTTAATGATTACATTTAGACTCTCCTGTTCCTATTTGTAGATTGATAACTCTTAGTTTCTGGTGACAGTGACTCATTTGTGATTCAGGTTATATGCAACAATCTTTGGCTTGAGTATTTTGAAATTATATATAGTTTAGCATGAATAATTATATTGATCAGGGTATCATTTGTAAATACTAATCATGTAGTATTCTTTTTCCTAAGAAAAAAATAAAAGACTAAGTTAACTTGAATTCTTAAAAAAATAATTTGAACTTAATTCCACAATTTGCCTTCCCTCAGATTTAAGGCATTTTGATTTTTTTTTCAAATCCATTGGTCTTTAGAGTAACTCTCAGTCTTTTCACTTTTTATTATTTGCCCAAAGATGGCTACATGAGTATTAGTTTCCAAATAATGAGATTTTCTCACGATAGCAGACGTAGTTTTAAAGTTCCAACACTGAAAACTTTCTTAGAACATAATTAAAATACGAGAGATGCACAACTTCTCAGTGAAGGAAGCCTGTAGCTTCCAGTCAGATTACACAGATCTGGCGTCTCATCTTCTCTTCCAGGTAATGATTCTGAAAGTGTCTCAGAAAGTCACTGCTCCATCCACAGCCCTAGCAGCAGTTTTCTGAAGCCCAGTGGCCTCATGATGGGGTATAGATTTAGCTGATGTTTTCGGCTCCCACAAGTCACTTCCTTTTGGAGTTTAGGCCCATGAATGCCTCCTCTGATGGTTTTGTTCATGGTGTAAAAATTCATTTTCTTCCAAGAATCTACCTAGGTTTCAAAGTTTGCCTCATTTTCTGGAAGGGCAGCCTTACCTGGGGACGGGAGAGAGGTGATACAGGAAATGAATGTCATTAGTTCATATTGTTTGAAAATGAATATGGATCACATTCTTCAATGTGTGTCCTCGGTTAAAAACACTAACGCAACACCACCACCAAGTACCACCCTAAAAACTTCTCTGCAAAGTCACGACAATATCCTCGCCTGACTTCGTATCTTTCTATAATATACAGTATAATTTATAAAAGTGTGAGCAACTGTGGAATTGTTCTCCTAATAGATTCTGAAGATTCCAATTTTCATTCTGCCACACAAGACTGAAAATCCACTTGTGCTCACTTATCTGTGTCTGTACCTCATCCCCACGCTGCATCAGAAATCAGGTTCAGGTGCAGGTTAAGAGCACGCATTTACCTCCGGAATATGGGGCTTATTAAATATCTCTCTACAATTAACATCACCATATCAATAAGAATTATCATTAGGTCCTGTCAATCAGGTGCTGAATTTTGCTTCAGGGAAACAAAACAATTTAAATTATAGCAAGTGCTCCCCTCCTTTTTTTTTTTTTACATGCTTCTCTTTAAATTGGATAATTATGTGGCTTTTCATTAGCTTCCTCTAAGCATAATAGATCACAATATTCACCCTTTGACCTTGGTGATGAATGTCTCTGGCGAAAACATGTGACAAGCAGTGTTCTAATGAGAACAAAATACGGAATAACTGGGAATCTTGTATAATGAACAGGGAAAGCAGGACGGAAGCACAACCTTGAAGGTTGATGCACAAAATGTATTTGTAACACGGCAATGACATGGGTTGGGGTAAAAAGAGGCGATTTTTGGTTCTAATGATGCGGATGGAAAAGCTGCTGCTTCTTCTTCGGTACGTGAAAAAAAAAAAAAAAAAAAGAGAGAGACAGATATTTCAGGAAAGGCGCACATCAGAAAATCTCTCGACTGAACTGCAGCACAGATGGAGTGACTCCACTGGCCTGAAGGGGGTTCACAGGACTCGGCCAGGTCTTGGAACACCTGCGGTGGAAATCTGAGAGCGTCTCTCATTTTATTGCTGTCTTTATGGGAGTTCCAAATGTGAGGACAGCTTAAAAAGGAAGTGGTTTGGTATTGGGGGAATCTATAACCTTTTAGGGGCTGTAGAAAAAGAAGAGGAGCAAGGAGGCCCCCAATCTCTCCAGCCGCCCGCCTTGGTCAGTGCCTGGGCAGCCTGCCCTGCTGGAGCTCGGGCACCTCCCACATCTCCAAAGTCCTCATTTTATGATGGCCAAAGAGGGCTGGGGCATCCTAAAGTTGGTCCTGGGATGTTGCCAGAGGTCAAAGAGAAGCCAGAGACCTCTAACTTTTTCTTGCTTCCTTCCTCAATCTACACAGCAGGTTTCCCTGTATGACAAGTTTGGGTCCCTAACCCAAGTGCAGCTTTCCTCCTGGTGGAAATGGATGGGGGATTTCCTGTCAGATCAGCCCATGCTACTGTGACATGCCCTGGGGTCACATTTGCTTCTTTTAGATTTTCTAGATGTTTCCTTGTTCATTTGATTTTGGGATATACAGTGCAAAAACAGCCCATTATAAAGCTATTTATCAAAGGTATGAATTTGCTGTATCATCTGAGGGCACTGAGTCTGAGAAAGGAGCTAAATGCACAAGTGGGGCTGTGCTTGTTTGGGGGTCAAAGAAAGAGAGACAGGAACCATCACTTATTAAGCACCTACTATGTGCCAAGTGCTCTATCAGGCCCCTGATACATGCTCTCTGACTTAATTCTCCCATCAAATTTCATTATCCCAGTTTCACTTAAGAAATGGCCCAACCATGACCTAGAATGACATGATAGAAAGACTCAGATTTGACCATAGGTTGGTCTGACTCCCAAGTCCACATTCTCTAGGTTAAAGGCAGCACATAGCATAATACTATTACATCTTCCGAGAACCATGCCTTTACTATAAACTTCTCCCCAACTGACCTTTCCAGGTCTCACACTCAGAATTGATTTGGGTTATTATGAATTTAATATTACTCTCAATCTTGCTAGTTCCGCAATTTATTTTGCTTAACAGGAGACATGTAAGAGAAGAAGCGTCTGCCTCCATAAATTGATTTCTTCCGGTGAATTCCACTTTAGGATAAGAATCTGCAGTGAGTGATGTGTGTGCTTACAGAGGATTAAGAAACTGACCAGGCTCGAAATCATGGTTCCCTTTGTTTATGTGCAGATCTGGTCTGTTTAAGGTAAAATTCACCCTGGGCCCTCATCCCTGACCTCCACCAGGTGGATCTGAGCAGAGACATCCTCAGTGCCAGCAAATCTTTGCCTCTTTCCGCAAGTGCCTGCCAGGAAGAGAAATTCCTAAAGTCCATTTTGAGCATAGTCTGGGATTTACCTGCAATTTGTCATGGACATCAGGCAATTACTGGCACACAGACCTGAAGAAGAACTGAGCAATGGAAGGCTCTGTCTCTCCAGCAAGATTATCGTCTTTGCATTAGTCATCGTTAAAGACGTCTCTGGTTTGTGCTCCCAGCTCAACTACACAGAAGAAGCATCTTTTAGCTTCTCCCTAGTGACTCATATTCTGAGAAAACTGGAAAAGATGGGTAAGAGTAGTCATTGTAAGTACTTGGGGGTTCCAGGAGGTGTCTTTAAGAACTCATTAGAGAGGGGCTGTCATTCTTTTCTGAGATTTAAACCTTCAGCACAAAACACATCAGAGTGGAGATACTAGAAGTCATCTGAAGGAGCTGAAATAGTTTCCAAGTCCACACAACTCAAATACAACCTGTTTGAACAGTCTATTAGAAAAATCTAAAGAAAGAATGATTTGATCAGAATGAGGGAGGATTGTTCAGCCATAGAAACAGGAAAAAAGGAGGGTCTCAGAGGCAAAGGCTAACAGAGGCCACCCAGATCTTGCCCAAGAGAGAGAGAACTGAAATCCATTGACTTAGGGAATTTCCGATCCTCTCTAATACAGTGAAGGAATCCATAGACGTTACGTGTGTGTCATCGACAGACTTCCGGGATCCAGCTCCTTTTGGCAAGAACATTAATCCTATCATGGTGCCACTTAAACATTTAGTTTTCACTGTCTTGATTCAACATTCACCAAACAGACTTGAGATTGTTCCTGATAAACATTGGCCAAGAGAAAGCAGACACAGTGATAACACTGATTTAGAGTACCCCCAATAGGGATTTCTCACTGAAAATGTGAATGACGTGTTTTGATCTTATACATACATGTTGTGCTCCTGATGTATGTCCATGGAAAGTTGGATCACTTCTCTCTGTGCTGACAAGGGCAGGGTCTTGAGCCTTCAAGCTGCAGACCAGACCCCAGGTAGTGGGACTACACCAAGCTGATGCGTACAAAGGAAACTTCTCCAGGAAAAGTTGCTGGCACTTCACCTTGGCACTTACCTTGACACAGCTGCATTCTTGAAAGCATTTCTTTAAATCATTTTAAGTTTACAGTTCAGTGGCATTAAGTATATTTACATCGTTGTGCAGCCACCACCATTATCCATCTCCAGAACTTTTTCATCATCTCAAACTGAAACGGTGTACCAATTAAATGATACACTCCCCCCTGCCCCCACCAAGAGCTTCTAGGAACCACTATTCTACTTTCTGTCTCTATGAATTTGCCTGCTCTAAGTGTTGCATATAAGTGGAATTATATAATATTTGTTTTTTGTGTGTGTGTCTGATCTATTTCATGTAGCATAATATCTTTAAGTTTCATCCATGTTGTAGCTTGTATCAGAATTTCCTTCTTTTTTAAGGCTGTATAATATTTCATGTATATACCACATTTTGTTAAATTATTCATCTACGGATGGTATTTGGGTTGTTTCTACCTTTTGGCTCTTGCGAATAATGCTGCTATAAATATGACTGTACAAATATCTGTTCAAGTCCCTGCTTTTAATTCTTTTAAATATGAGAGAAAACATTGTAAATTTCTGTAGCCATACCTTATCTTTCCACAGTGCCATATAGTTTACAGAGTATGCCAACATATTTGTCTAATCCTGTGAGGTAGATAGGGAAGTAGATAGGGTTATCACCTTCATTTTGCTGAAGGTAAAATGAGGCTCAAGAGGTAAAGTGGGGGTCCTGGATTTAAGTGCTGGCCTTCTAACCACAAGCCTAGGGATCTTCATCACAGAGCAATCTCCATGAAGACAACAGCAGTATCTACCTTATTAATTGTTGTATCCCAGGTTCTAGTTCAGGGCTGGTCATTAGCAGATGCTCAATAATCATTTGTTGAATGAGTATATCGCCCCGCCCCCATACCCCAATAGCCAATAGCTAGAGTGCTGCATGGATACACGAAGGAACACATTTATTAAGGGTTCTTGCTTGCGGACCTCAGGGGACCTCGAAGACCATTGTAATGGCTCCTGAAGGAGACCAGCTAGATTCCTGACTGACTGATGGAGACCCTCTGGAGTAGAAATAATGATTCCACCCACTTCTTAGACCCCAGTGGACTCCACACCCCTATTTCTGTGGCGAGTGTGTATGTGATTGTGCTGAAGAGAGAAATCCTCCTGGACTGGCCAACTTGCACCAGAAGAAAGCCTGAGCTCACTGAGGAATGTCAGCTTTCTCTTGCCCTGTAGTTACCCTGAAGACAAGCACAGATTCATGCCACTTTGGTCATCTGGCTAGATATGAATCATGGCCCAGAAGGGAAAACTAAATCTCAGGAGTTTAATTAGTATAATCATCATCTGATTTGGAAGAAAAGGCAATGAGTATTTGTTATGGCAAAATTCAAAGAAAAGGACCATTGAAAGTGGGAGAGATGCTATGTCTTTGGAAGCGTCTGGAGGCTTCGCCCTCATTCCCAGACTCATTCATCATCAAAACTACACAGCTTGTGGCGCTCACTCACTTTGATAAGTTTGTTGTTGAAAATGAGCATCAGGAAAACTATTTCTCCAATAAAAGGCACATAACATGCCGGACTCAACTCTGCCAAATTGTGGGCTTATAAACCGTAGGTTTGCAGGAGTCTGGGAACAACCACAATCAAATACACCTTTGGGAGAATTTTCTCTAGCAGCTCTGCTGAGCTCTGAGGGTAGGGCCTTTTATATTTTAACTCTTGAAGATTTCCATGACCTGTGTCCAAGTCCTGTCTTCAGAGTCATAGAACTTCAGTTAAGAACTTTAGTTAAGCTGTCTAGTGCACACAGTGACTTGCCCGAGGTAACACACAGCTAGTTAGGGTTCCCTTAGTACTTTTTTACTTTAGAGTTTTTACTTTAGAGGCAGAAGGGGATGTTGGCAGGCTGAAACCAAAAGTCATGGAAATTACATGTGTTTATAAGAGGAGATTGGGGTGAGGAGATGAAGATGAGCAAGTACCAGGACAGTGAACATCCCTCTTCCCCAAACCAATTCCATAAAGGTAGCCTGGAAAGTTCATATGTGTGTTGCTGAATTAAGCATTCCAGGAAACATGGGCATAGAAAATTTGCAATTCATTGCATAATTACTGGAAATCATTGGATAATAACCAACTCTCTATGCCACCTGGCCTCAGTAGTCTCCAAGTCTGAACTTTTAGAGGTGAACCAAAATCAATAGAGAGCTGAGTAATGGAGAGTTACTGTCAGAGAGCATTCCAGTTAAAGGATTAATGCCAATGCCCACATGTATTGATATTAGAACACAATATGTATATTTAAAGTATTATACCAAAGTGTAACATATACATTTTGCATTTGCAATATCTTATGCCTCGTATTTAAATTTATTCCCAAAGCAAGTCATTTGGCTTTCCAACAAGGACATTCTTTCATTTTACAACATGCAATATATTTATAATGGCCTGTCATTTTTCTGAATTCAGTTCACCACCCCTGCAGTACGGGGAGAGACTGCCATAAATGTAAGAGAGATGCCAAGGGCAGCCTGTCCCTCGTGAGACTGTGTGAGGGAAGAAGGGCAGGGGAGGAGGAGAAGGGAGAGAATGACCTAAACAGGTTCAGGTAGCCCATGCTGGTATCCATCACTGCCGAGTCCTGGCCAGGTATTTCTGGAGGGCCATGGTCAAATGTTGGGTTAGAAATGGTGATTTCAGAGTGATTCTAGGGTCATCTTCTGGTGGGATGAGAAAGGAAACCAACGTTTAGTGAGCAAGTACTATGTACCAAGCATTTTTCATTTTTCGTTTCATTTAATCTCATGATAACTCTGGAAGTTAACCTGACTTTTCGCATTCTATTTTTAAGAAAAATGAGATTTAGATTTAAAAACTTGGCTAAAGTCACATAAAAAGTAAATGGAAAAGCTGAGACTTGACATCTGGGCCACTGCTCCCTCAGCTTAATGGAAGAAAACTGTGAATTATGATCAATTACTTTGTTTTGGAGGGAGGCAACCAGGCAGCAGTCAGCATCAGAAAACTCGTTTCCTAAGCAAGGGAACAGAGGGCAGAAATAAACTCATCTTGGGAACACCGAAGGGTGTGGAGATGGAGGAAAGGGGATGCCAGTAATACCATGTGTTCAAGGTAGTTTTTGTGGCATCCATGGGAGTTCCCAAGGCCTTAGATGTTGAGCCACCTGGCAAAGGAGGGCTGGAGCAGAGATAGGTTTTGTGTTTTCCTTGTGTATGGCAGGTGCTTGAAAGATGGTTTCAAATAAATCTTGTTCCCTCAAGTATTTATTGAGCTTCTACTACACAGTAGGTGATGACATAGGAGTGAGCACAACATAGTCATTGCCCCAAACGAGTTTATATTCTAATGGAGAGATGATGAATAAATAACAAATGAAACGTGATTTAACAGATGGTGATAAGCTGAATGGAGAAAAATCAAGTGGAAAAAGAGAACGAGAGGGCTGATGTGTACGTGTGTTTTATACAGATGAACCTAAATAGGGAAGGCTTCGCTGAAAAGGTGACGTAGGTGAGATCTGTGGGAGCTGAAGGAGCTCGCCATGTGACTGTCTGGGAGAATTCCATTTCAGCCATAAGGAGCAATAAGTGCAAATGTCATGAGACAGGAGTGTGCATGGCATGTTTGAGAAGCAGCAAGGTGCTAGTGTGGCTAAGCAGAGTAAGAGAGGGAGAGGATAGATAGAGAGGTCATTGGGGCCAGAGAGTGTAGACTTTTTAGGCCACTGTAAGAATGTTGGGTTTTATTCTGAGTGATTCGGGAAGTCATTAGAAGATTTTGAGCAGAGAAGTGATGTGATTCCACTTTTACTCTAAATGGGTCTGCTGTGTTGAGCACAGTTTGTACAGAGAGACCTGTTAGGAGACTGCTGTAGTCATCCTGGTGAGGGATGGTGCTTTGGAGCAGGGGGATGGCAGTGGAGGTGGTGAGAAGTGGTCAGAATCTGGATACAGTTGGAAAACTGAGTCATTGGATTTGCTAATGAAATGGAATGTGGCATGTGAAAGGGGCAAGGATGCTGAGAATAGAAAGGAGTTGACATAAATTGAGGAGGCTGATGGAGGAGGAGGTTTTGATGCATGTGTGTAGGTGAAGCTGGGAGGCAGGGCAGGAACCAGGAGTTTATTTTTGGATATATTAAGTTTGAGATGCTTGTTGGACATCCAGGAAACTATCTCTCTGGAGTCTGGAGTGGTCCAGACTAGAGACATAAATTTGGCACTTGTCAGCACATAGATGGTGTTTATAGCCATGCGACTGGATGAGATCAACTACGGGGTATAATTTAGAGGGAGAAGAGGTCTAAGGGCTGAGCTCTGGGGCACCATTATTTTTAGAGGTTGGAAAAAATGGGAAGAAACCAGATGGAGACTGGGAAGGAGCAGTGTCCTGGGAGCCAAGTGAAGAAAGCTATCGGAAGTTCAAATAAGATGAGAATGGAGAGTTGACCATTGCATTTAGCAATGCAAAAGTCATCGGTGACCTTGATAAGAGTGTTATGGTGGAAAGGCAGGGTCAAGCTTGATTGGAGCTGGTTCAAGAGAGAATGGGAGGAGAAGCAGTGCCGTGCACCAGTGTAGACAGCTCTTCTGAAGACTTGTCCTGCTAGGCGGAGCATGGAAATGAGACAGAAGCTGAAATGTGAGGTCAAGAAAAAACTTCTTTTCTTTTTTGGGGGGGGATGAGAGAAATTGCTGTAGGTTTGTATGCTGATGACAGTGGGAGAGAAGAAGTTGCAGAGGGTGTCCTTGAGTAGGGGAGGGAGGGGACATGGCACAGATGGAGGGGTGGCCTCCATGAGCAGAGAGGTCCATTTGCAGAAATCAGAGAGTGCAGAGCTTCAGGGCTCAGGCAGGCCTGTGGGTGAAGGGGGACGAGGAGCAGGGATAGGAGGCAAGGTCAGCAACTGAGAGTAGGACACATACAGAGGTGCTGGAAGTGAGAAGAGAGGAAAAGGTACAAAATTGTCACTCTGAAACTAAGGGAGTCAATGGACCAGAGAAGTACAGTCAGATTTCTGAGAAGCACCAAAGGCCCATTTAAAGTAAGTGGCTGTGAATATAAAGTGAATGAAATTCATGAAATTTAAAGTGAATGAAAATTTGAAATCCAAACACATTTTTTAACGTGAGGCAGATACAATATAAAATGATTTAAATTCTTTAATCCCATGATTCCTTTTTTTTTTTACTGAAACCTACAAGGATTCTCTTTCAATCCAGCATTAAATTCAAACTCTACCCTGTACCACTCTCTCTCCACCCAAGCTTACTGTCTACTAGTTCAAAGCCCGCCTTCTGCTGAGTCAGTCTCCTCCCTCTCCCTCTGGGTACCTCATGTCTGTAAGTTTTTGCTCATGCAGTTCCCTCTGCCTTTCCTTTACCTAAGCAGCATGTCCTCCTAGAGTTCTCTGCCTCAGCTTTCCTTTCTCGGAATTATCTTTAGGCTGTTAGGCCATAGCATACAGTATTTTCTGATTATTTTACCTGGAAGAGAGAGCGTTGTTCCCTGCAGAGATTGGATGTGATAGAAGTTAAGAGCAACTCTCCTACTGGCACTGGGCGTCTAGAAATATTGGATAATATGATCGAGGTATAAAAAAGAAGGCTGAGCCCCAGGCAGGACCCCTAACTTTTTTCAAATGGACATGATAGCACTTAGTTCCAGAACCCTAAAACACAACTTTGCAAGTTCTATTCAGCCACTATTAGAAAAAATGCCCTGGTTGGAAGAGCACATAATTCTCTCCGGCTTCCCCTTGACACAGCTCCGCAAGTGGATTGGAGTGGAGTTGGAGGAGCTGCAGGCGAGGCGGGGTGTTTGTGTTTCCTCTGTGACCGTCATCAGTGAACCAGAGGATCTTCAGCTCCCTGAAGCTGGCAGCGAGGTGACCTGTATTGAGGCCTCTCTACCCCCTGGGTGGCATCCAATTGAGCCCCGTGCAGTTATTAGAGGGATAATGGGATTCATTTCGGCAAGGAGTGCCTGGCTGGGGCCACGCTTATTTTAATTTTCAATGTTAATAAACTTGTGGCTATGGCTTTTTTCACATCGATGTGCCTCACACCTCATTTCGCCCGCCCATTAGGCAATTACCAGCAGCGCCTCTCTTCCCAGCACCTCTTAAACACGGAGCAATTATGTTTATTTGGTGAATGATGATGAAACTTGGAGGAGGCAAATGCACTGGTGTAGAACTTTCCTCCCAACTTCATCAGGTGTGCACTGAGCACATCCCTTTAGTGAAGAACGGGGCTGAAATGCAGGAACCGTTCCCTGCTGGGGACTTGATGTGAGCCACCAGCATGCCACCGCAGCCAGCCCCATCTGACCCAGGCCTCGGACCCCAGCACGCGGCTGCGGAAACAGCCCATCCGGCTTGGGAAATGAGCAGCTAATGCTCTTCATTTATCTTGAAATGAGAAGTTTTCAATAGGTCTTAAGTGTGTATTAATGCATCAAGAGTAATGATCCCTTTATTTACAAAGTTGTTTAATTCCTCACTTTTGTGCTCCTCGTGGGTCTGAGTGGATTCCTCACTTGCCAAGTTACTCCATGATTTTCACAGTGGCTTAAACAACCCTCTTTTTCCCCCTTCCTGATTCCCAAGCAAAGTGATTACAAGCCTGACTTCTGACTCCAGTGGCAAACACTTCCTGTATTTGAAGATTGGTTGCGATTGAGGGAACAGTGGGACAAAGTATGGACTTGAACTGAGAGACAGGACGTAGGCGTGCACCCAGAGACAGGCGCTTTGCCCTTGACCAGGAACGTAGCTCCCTACTGCTCTGCGAGGCCATCACTCCACTCAACGGTCTTCCTCTTCCTGATGCAGTTACAACTCAATGCCCGCTTGCTCGCCTCCAATGTCCCCAAGCCCCTGTTTCCTAATTGACAAGTTTTGGTCATCTTCATTGAGGGAGAGACAGTGAATAAAACTCCTTTCACTACCCGTTAGTGGTGGTGACATCACTTCAGTGGGTTGCAACTTGTCACCTTTTTTAAAGGAATGAGAAATAGAACAGAAGAAAATATCAGAGTTCGTTGCACCTGGTGATTGTAAGTATTGTTTCACTAAGGTTTGGTTTTGCTTTGTTCATTCAAAAAATAGTTATTGAATAGCTATTCGCTAGTGAGCAGCATTCTAGGAGCTAGTTTCAGTTAGGTGGTATATCCGTGCCCAGTGGTAGATATCTATACTGGATCACAATATAAACTGTATCTCTTCCCATGGATTGGTATAGTCAGACCTTGGAGAATTCCTGATGTATTTCCCAGCAAGCCCCAGGATCCAAGCTATACTTACAGAGCCTTATAAATTAATATTTTAAAACAAATAATGTCATCATATTATGAGTAGCAGTGTTATATGGCACTGCATTTTTTTTTTTTTTTGGCGTTAAAAGCTTTAAATAGTCAAATGTCTACAACTTTTTGTAACTTTAGTTTCGTAATAGACTGAGGCCTGTGTGGCTTTGGTGGGGTCAGTTTGAGAAGATTGATCCAGGGCAGGCCTGAATGTCAGTCCCACGAGGACACTAAGTGGAGGCTATTCTAGAAAAATCATTTCATGCCACTCTTCCTCAGCGAAGGAAAGGTAAAAACAGAATTCAATCCCCTTTATGGAGCATTTTGGACTTTTTCAGGTCAACGCTGAATATTATAGATGATGGGCAATGTGTCCCCAAATGACATCTTCACAAAAGATACGACAATGACTCAGAAATAATGAAGCAGGGAGGGGAGGCCTCAGGCCAAACACTGCCCAGCACTGCATCTCTGGAAAGCTCAGGCATTCTTCTTCCTTTTCCTTCTTTTCTTATTTAAAAAAAGGGACTCCCTCCCAATAACAAAAATCATATATTCAGAAAAAGTGGGGGAAAAAGAGTCAAAGAAAAAAAACATCCATAATTCTTTTTCTCTCTTTCAGTCCTACTATTCAACCAGGAAAGGTAGCCATTATGGCAGCATGGTATATTTCCTTCCGGACTTTTTTCTTTACCTTTACAGGGACATGTAGATTTCAAAGAGAACCATCCTTTTTTTCTCCCTGTGTTTCTACCTAGAGCAATTAAATTGGAACACCCATCCTGTTAAGCAGGGAATGCCTTTTCTTCTGCTGCCTTACTTTCTCCTTTCTACCCATGGGAAGAGGAATTACTGGAGGGAAAGCGGGAGGGATTAGGAAAATCATTTAAGTATATTCCTTCCACTCTCAGATTTATGGATTTCATCTCGGCTTAGCCTCTACACCTCTGGTGGTTCTCAGCCAAGAGCAGCACCATGACCCTTGGCTGGGGGAGCATTTGGAAAAATGTGGGGAAGTTTCTTTGTTGTCACAGTGCTTGGGGGACACTATGGTATCTAATGGTCGGGGGCTAGGAATGTTAACCACCCTGCAATGTGTCAGACAGCCCTGCCCAACATGCCAGAAGCCTGGGCTGGAGAAGCCGCACAGGGCTAAGCCAACCAAGCTGGCCCTTCCATGGTGGTGGGAAACTATAGTTCTTAGTGGGTAGGATAATTCACAGGGGAAATGAGTAGTGAGCTCACTTTGTTTTAGTTTCAAGCTACGTTTTCCCAATCAGAATGCTTAGTAAAAAAGCTGGTATTTTGCTCTCCATCTGCCTGACTCTTTAGTCTGTACCTCAGTTGGTTTATGACTCTGAAGGGAAGAGAAAAATGTGATTAATTATCAACCTCCAACATATTTTTTAAAAAATATAGCACCATTATACTATACATGTTGTTTTGTGCCTTGCCTTTTTTTCATGTAGAAATATATCACAAACATATTTTTCATGATAATAAATATTTTTTCTGCCATATGACTTCAAATGGCTCCATCATATTCCAACATATAGATGTGCCATGCTTTACCTAATCATCCTCTTCCTTTATTCATCTAGGCTCTTTCCAGCTTTTTCGTGTAATATAAATCGTGTTGCAATAAATGCCCTTATATTCTGCATCTTAGCACACTTTTCTGATTCTGTGTGTTAAATCCTTAGAATCGGAATTAAGGTATATGCATAATATTTAGATTTTTTGTTTTTAAGAACTGCTTTTCTGAGGTGCAATGGCATATGATAAACTGCACTTATTAAAAGTATACACTTTGACAAGTTTAGACAAACTTGGAGCCATCATTATGATCATGATAGTGAACATATCCATCATCCCAAAAGTTTCCTTGTGACTCTTGTTTATCTATCCCTCCTGCCCTGCCCACCTTATCCTCAGACAATCACTAATCTGCTTTCTATCACGATAGGTCAGTTTGGCTTCTCTGGAGTTTTATGTAAACGGAATTACATTGTATGTACTCTTATTGTCTGGTTTCTTTTGTTCAGTGTACTCATTTTGAGATCCATCTATGTTGCTGAGTGTATCAACAATGCACTTCTTTTTGCTGCTGTGTGGTATTGTTCTGTGTGGATAGAGCATAATGTATTTATCCATTCACCTGTTGATGGATATTTGGATTGTTTTCAGTTTGGGGCTATTACAAATAAAGATGCTATAAACATTTGTGTCCAGGACTTTATGTTGACTTTAGATTTCATTTCTCTTGGGTAAATATCTAGAAGTGCAATGGCAGAGTTGTACAGTAGTTCTATGTTTAACTTGAGAGACTGTCAAACTGTTTGATAAGTGGCTATTGAGACTTTTTATATTTATTTTAAAATAAGGAAGGTGAATTTGACTTAGTTTTAATTGCCCTCAGATTTAATTGTCCTATAAGGTCATAGGACAATGGAGTGAGCTAGAAAGCATTTGATATCATAATCTAGTTCTTTGCTCTCCTGAAGAGAAAACAGTGATCCAGAATGGTCAAGTGACTTTTCCAAGGTCTTATTCTCTTCATTCTTCTATAATACTTTAAAATTTGGAAGAAATTCTACTAGTCAGGTTGCAACTTCCCAGCATGACCTCGTGTATGAACGCCAAGGGCACAAATATCCTTTAAAAGAGGACTCACTTTGCATGTGTTACCTACCTTGGGGCATGAAACATCATGTGATATTGGGGGAATCTTTCAGGACATGGAGTAAAGAGCATCAAAAGGGTAATGAGAGTATAACCTACAGGAAATCATATCTGACCACTCACAGTATCAATAGCATTCATCAGTGAATAAAGTAAAAATGAGCTATCATCATCAATACTTGGGGCACAGAGGAGACCCCTCTCGTTTCTAAACAAACTGATGCACGCCAAGATTAAGACTGTAGAGAGGCCCATTAAAATGAAGAAAACAACATGCCAGTTCCCCAGTTCCTTTGGCTTACCTTCCTAGTTCCCAGCTCTTATCAGACCCATAAGCATGGTCCCTGATCATTCTTCTGAAGTAAAGTTAACAAGTGTGTGCGTGCGCTCTTTTGAAATTGTTTTACTTAGCCTAAGAAGCTGTCACGGGGCTGAGAAGGCTGCCACTTTAACCAGATTTCATCTCTACATATCACTGCTCATGTCAGAGTAAAAACGCACTCAGACATAAGAGTTGTCCTGCTTTCATCAAGAGCGCCAGCCTGCCTGAGCCTCGTTCCGCTTGGTTAAGCTTGTTATTTAAATTGTTAAAATTGAGACATCGGCAGTAAATTTCAGAGAAGATATAACAATTATTAGATACAAGCTGGGCTCTTGTATTTGAGAATATACCATGCCCTCCATCCACCAGCAGAATTAACCATAAATAATTTACAACTGTTTCTTTAAGAAGTGTGCCTTGTCCTACCCGGATGGCATTAAATCACAGTCCGTCCCCACCTGGGTCATATTTCCAACTTTAAGATAGGTTCGGTTGCAGTCAGCAGAGTGGCGGAGCACTCCAGGGGAACACTTTTTAATGCCTATAACTCTAGAAGAACTGGGAGGATTCCCAAAGCTACCTTCTGGCTATGAGTTTTGTGTTTAGGTGACTTTATTCACCAGGCAGGGGAGCTACAATCCAGAACAATCACTCCATGAGGGCGAGGAGAAGGAAAAGCTGAGAGGCTCTCCGAGTGACCTTGTGCTATTTAGTGATCCCATTAAAATTCTATAGGAGCACTTGACCTTGTGGCGATTGTGCCCTATGCCACAATCTAATTGTATTGAAGCAAAGGCTAAAGGGAAGAGAGAAGTATGGGCAAAGTGTGGAATCTTCAGACAGACCATCAGAGGCCTTCTGGCCCATCTTAACCAACTTCTTTCTCAATAAGAACATGCTATTTAGCAGTTTAGTCCTTAGACTTTGGGATCGACAAAAATCCCAGGTTTGGCAACTGTTATTGTTTAATACAAATGACTCTCAAGTCAAATCTCCCCTCATGTGTGCTTGTGGAATTGATTGCTTGGACCCAAATGTCAGATTTGACATTTAGTTACATTCAATTTCATCATACTGATTTGGGTCCATTATTTCTATTAATGAAATATTTAAAATTTTTTATTATGACATTTAATGTATGAGGTTTTGTGTAATCTTTAAAATCCTATATCTTTGTCCAAATCATAGGGAAAAAATAGGAATTTTAGAGCTGAGAGAAAGCTTAGACATCCTTGCTCCAATGCTCTCCTGTTAGAAACCGGATAACCAAGAACTAAAGAAGCTAAATAACTATCCCAAAGTCACACATCTAGATAGTGGCATTAAACCATGGACACCCTTTGCATATAGCCTGAAATGCAATAGTTCATATGGCCTTTCTGAAGACCATCTGCCCCACTAAGCCATTAGTTGTGCTTGTACTTCGGTGGAGCCTAGTTCGATGTCTTACCAACTTGTTCTCCCTCTTTCCCTGACTTATATTCCCTTCCATCACTTTTGCTTCCTTAGGATTGCACTCCCCCCAAAAAATCTCAGCACATAAACTTTTGCCTCAGGCTCTGTTTTCTAGAAACCTGGGCTATGAGGCCTTCTTATCAACTAGCAAACCCCTTCTTGAACCTGATTAAAGCCAGCACCCCATTACACAAAACATGCCCTTTCCCCAATTTTGTATCTTGTGCAAATTTCAAGAACCTCTTGCTGCAAAGTTTCAGTTGATTCCCTTTGACCAATTAAAGACTCATTGTAGATTATGTACCAAGTTCCAGTGTCAGGAATTATTATTATCATTTGTGCACAGAATCTGAACTGAGACTTCGTCAGCTTGACACACACAGCCTAAATCAATCCTGTGTGTCTAGACAAAACAATTTAACTTCTTGGTAATTCACCAATTACAGAGCACTTATTTATTGGAGACTTCATAAATGCAGGACATGGTAAAGGTATGAAGAATAAAAGATATGATTTCTGCTCTCAAATTGCTTATAGTTTCTGAGCATTTTTGCTTTTAGTTCGCTAAACTTACCAAGTTAGACATGTGAAATATTTTTATAAAAGTCTTTTGACCAAAATTCAAATGATTCTGTTTGAGCCATTGAAAATCTCGGTGGCGATGAGCCAGCAGGTGCAAACTAGTGAGTGGAAAGGAAAAGATGCAATAGCTGATGCCAGGGAAATACCACTACCAGGTTCAAGTGCCTTTTGCTTTGGTTGCTTTCTGATATTTTGAGGGGACTTGATGGGAATAGACTCACAGATATTACAAAAACAGCAAGTAATTCATAGCCCATGTTGGCTCTGAAATAAAATACAAAAAAAAAAAATAACCACTATCATTTTAGCGGTAGAATTATAATCTGAGTTAAAACGTAAATTAATACTATGTTTCAATTGCATTCTCCAAAGCCCAAGTAGACTTGCAAGCTGGAGGAGAAATCTGATGGCTAAAACTAGGTTGTGGACCACTCCAATATCCACCTGTCATCTGGCTACCACAGAGAAACAGATAATCCAAGTTAATAGCATAATGGAGAGTGGGCGAGAAATATTTGTCTTCCTACTACTCCACTTCAGTTTTAGATACATATCTTAACCACTTCGTACTTTTTACCCCATTCTTCATCTGTCGAAAAAAAATTCTGAAGATGCAAGTAGACTTCCATGAAATAAGGGACTAGACAGAAAACCTTTATGAACAATATATTTCCCGTATTACAGAGGAGCCACCTTAACATATTCCTGAACTGTGAAAAATTCCCGTAAGATGTAATACCTTCAAAAACATCCCCCTGTTCTATTATGCCTTTCGATAATTGGTCTTGACCCTTATTCAGGCAAAACTCCCACCGACTTTCAATTGATTGAACTGATTTGACTTAAATAAGGTCAGCTACAAATGGCCCCCTTTCTACCCTACAGTCTCATCATGTGATGTGATGTGTCATAATGTGGCAATGATATGTATTGGCAGTCTTATACTGATGATTAATTGCTGGGAAAGTAATTTCTTTATAATTGCACTTGAATGCTTTTGGTGGCTTGACATCATAGGAACTCAGGCACAGTGGCTCAGAATGGCTCCAAGAAGGACTTTAATACTCCTGTCCCACCCCAAAATGAACCGAAGTCTTTGAAAATAATACTAGCAGGTAACATTTCTTGAATGATAACTTGGTGCCAGGCACAGTGTAAAAGATTTTGCAGGCACCATCCCATCTCCCATAATCTAAGCAACAGCCCCATGACGTAGGTGCTGTAAAATAGGTGTTATTTTTCCATTTGGAGACTGCTGGAGACCACTCCTGGCTTAGCGCCTTTGTACTTATGTTCCTTCTACCTGGCCTGCTGGGTTCTTTTCACATTTTAGGTGTCAGCTCCCGTGTCATCTCTTTGGGTAGGCCATCCCTGATCATTCCATGTAAAGTAGGCCACTTGGCTAACTGGATAAGTGTCAGTTACTACGTCAACCCTCCTTTCTTTATAACTTTTATCACAATCCATACTTACGTTGTTTGATATAGCATTTTGTTTATCGTTTCCCACTGCAAGGTAAATCCCACGAGGAGAGCAGCTTTGTTTGAATTACTTATCACTCTAGCTCTAACATCTAGGACAGTGTACCACACTTCACAGATGCTCTGCCACTATTTGTTGAATGATCAAAGAGCCAGGTAAGCAGGGAGCGAGACCTCAGCTTAGATACCTGAGCACAGTAGATGCGAAGGCTGGGCAGGGTCTCCTGGCAGAAGACAGCCAAGGTGCTAAAGAAGGCAGCAGTGGGGCTTGAGCATGAAAACACACTTTAAGCATCGTGTGCTTTTTTTGTGCTTGCCTGCTGCCTTGGTCTCTTGCTTTTCCTCCAGGCTTCCCCTGACTCACCCCATAACTCTCAAGCATTTTCTTGCTTCAGAGAAGAAATACTTCCCCTTGTGCCATGGGTGATGTTGAAACCGACTTTGGTTGTCTCATGACTGATGGATACTGGTATTTGCTTTGCAGGGTAACCGTGAGCACCGGACAGTGCAGGAAATCCAAGAAGACAGCTAACCCAAGGAACTTAGCATCTCGAAGGCTGGACTAGGGCAGAGGTGCACTTGACAGGGATGTCCACCAACCATACACCTTGAAAGGTGACATGGCTCATTACCGGCCGATTTTCTTGGTCAGAACTGACTAGACCCTAATGCACCCGTGAGAGCAAACTGGCTTGGGACGATTGGTTGGTCCTAACTACGTATGAAACCAGTTATTAGACAAAATGCCTTTTTACCCCAAGATGTGGGAGGGAGATTGAAAGGGCCACTTGCATCTGCAGAGTCTGCTTGCTCTGCATTCTGGCAGGCGCACGACGGGGCTCCACCTTCAGGGGGAGGCTCACGTGTGCACACTGCGCACTCGTCCTCCAGGTTCAAAACACATCCTTGCAGCCTTTCAAAGTACCTGACATCCTTTCAAGTTAGCTGCTACAAAGGCAAATGCAAACAGAGCGTGTTTCGGAGGCGTTCTGTCAGTCAGCCCTCAATCTGTATGTTCTTCCAGACACTCCTTCTCCTGCCTGATTTATTTCATATTAAAAGGGCTGTCAATCTGTATCACAAGAACAGGTTGGGAAAAAGTGAGTGATGTTTGCCAAGTGGGTTTTTTGTTGTTGTTTGTTATTGTTAAACATAATGGTCTCCCTCTCTCCTGCCATACTCCCGACCCACCCTCACAGCTCTCCCAGGCCCTACTTGCCTTTCTCTGCAAGTATCGACATATCGGAGGCACGGATTCCACGTGCCAGATGCATTTCCATTACAAACGTGGTTTGTGAGGCTGTGGCAGACCCTTTTTTATTATCCATCAAATATATCTCTTTTTACCATCTGATGGCTTGGCAACGGGACCATTCTTCTTTCAAATGAAATAAATGCTCCTGCGACGTGGCAGAATACTCAGCGTTGAAGAGGCTTTGTCCTGATTAATGTGTGCTGCATTCTGTGGGCTTCATTATAACGGGACGCTAAGGATGCAATCTACGGTTCCCGGCGGGATGGCTTTATGGGACCAGCTGCATTATTGCTTTATGTTAGGGTATTGATTATTGCCTGCGCCTGCCATTTAGGCCAGCTTTCTTTACTTTTATTGGCTATTTTGGCCTATAAATAGAATTGCTCCATCATTTCGTACTATTTATTTCTCACTATTCCTGAAGGCCTGATTCTTAGAGAACCAATCAAAGCCATCTTTAGTAATTGGTTGGGTGATGCGTGGGAAAAAGCTTGGGTTGGAGGTGAGGTGAGGTCAGGTTGGGGGGCAATCAGGGGTGGCAGGGAGCTGGCAGGAGGCCATAGGCTCTGCCCTGGATGTCTCCTGGTGAAGCAGCTGACCCAGGCCCCATCTCCTCGCCACAGGCTTCCTCCAGGCTCCACATCTTTCAGCTCTGTTCTCCAGCATTTATGAAAGAACACAATCACTTAGGGGAAAGGCCCAAATCAGAAATGATATTAATGCTGCTCTCTCCTTCCAAAAGAATTGGGCACAATAGGATTTGGTAAAGAGACAGGAAGGAGAGGAGAGGAAGACGAAAAGCAGTCTAGAATGAAAATACATGCAAACCACCACTCATTCATAAAGTGCTCCAGAGACCCAGGGAAAACGCTTCCTTCAGGGAAGTGACGGACCCACCACCTTGAGGCTGGGTCACTGGGAGAAACCCTTGGAGTGTCTGGGAAGGATCAGATAGAGCAGATGCTGGCGTGGGAGTTTCTCTGGGTGTACAGTCCCCCAAATATGTTTTTGCTCTCAGGTAACACTTGCTGACAAGTAGCTTCTGAAAAGGATGGGGCAGATTTGTGAGAGTTCACTGGGACTTGGGAAGAAAACTCATGAAACGCCTACAGTTAAATAATTCATATTTAAAACAAAGATAAATACTCAGACTCACCAGTTCCTAATTCTTTTACCGTGTTTTACTATTATCTGTGTTCTCGAGATTATTTATTTCCATTGTGTCTGTATGGATAAAATACTATACAATGGTGGGTTACTCTGTGTCTTATCCTAATTTTGCATTTAGTGACATCTCGGTAGCTTGAAATTGACCACGATAGACATATTTACACCTCAAAAATCAGCAAATACTGCAAATCGGCACTTGATTTATTGTTTTGTCTACTGTCTAGACTTAAGCAAGTGATAGAGAAAATGTTAATAACGCAGATTAAACTTAAAAGTGTGTCATGTCTATAGCTGCTACATTGTGACTAGCACAAACATGAGGAAATATTCTTCCAGTATTCGAAAACCATTATCTGATTCAGCAAAGAAGCCGCTTGTGTCATTGATGAACGAATATAGTTCTGACATATGTCTTCGTTTTTCACTTTTGTCCTACTCATTAATGTAAATGAAAATATCAACCACTATTCATGTTGGAACTACACTCATTCATCATTTGCAACCTGAAACGGGTATGGATACATGAGTTCATAAAAAAATCAGCAAAAGCCTCCTGACTACGTTGAATTACAATAGAGTTTTGCTTATTTTATTTTTATTTGTAAATCATGTGCTACATATCCTTCAAATCAGTAAAATTTATAATAAACTTATGTGCACATATATGGCGACATCTTCCTCCCCCTCCCACTCTCCACACGCTGTGAGCTGGTTGTTAAACACAAACCAGCACATTGCTGCCTGACTCGCATTTACAAATATAAACTAGTAGACTCCTCCTTGGAAGCCCCAAGTGGGGAACAAACTTATTCAGAGGCACTCTTAGCTCATCTACAAGATTATGTGCTTCTTAAGTAAATTGCCCCTATCTGATTCAACCCTTTATCTGTTATTTTGCCTAGAACAGAGCTTGTATTCAGTAAGTGCTCAAAAATAGTCAACAAATAGTATCTTTCGACACAAGCATGCTGATTAATGTTAATTGCTTGAAATATCCATGACCAGAGTAAAATACAGGAAGACCAGAAAATGGAGCAAAGAAATGCAAACTCCATGTCCACCCTAATTTGGGACAAACACTTGGGATGAAATGGCTGTTTTATTTGCAGGAAGCTCTCTGATAGCTTACACTTGGGATGGGAGCCGAGATGGGCTCTTCACCTCTCACCTATCTTCTCTGTTCATGGTGCAGTCTTTGAAAGCCACCTTACTTTTGGTATCAGTACCTGTGTTTTGGGGCAAGGCAAAGATCACAGCTAGGAAGTAGAAGGGAGAAGGAATGAGAAGGAGAAGGGGAGGTTATATTAGTAATGCTAGTTATGCTAGGGCACATGACATCCTTGCTAGGTACAAGGCATATTCTACATTTAAACCTCACACTCAGCCTTGGGAAGCCATATTATCAATTCACTTTATACTGAAAAAAGCTGAGGCTCAATGAGGTTAAGCCACCTAACCAGTCGGGAACGGAGCCAGGATGCCCACCTCACAGGCCTGGGCTCGGAGTCTGTGCCAGCCGGCTGTCTCGCTGATTACATGAGGTTTGGCAATAACCCAGGGCTTTCCTTTCCCATGCCTCCTTGTGTCCTGGCCATGGGTAATGTTTGGGATCATATTTTGGTGTTTATGAACCTGCTCTAAGAGGACATTTGGGCTTTTTTTTTTTTTTTTTTTTTTGAGCTTTATGTGTCACTGGCACATTGAGAAATTTCTGGACCGAGAGGGGTTGCTATAAGACCCTGCAGCTCTGGAGACCACTTAATAGCTCCCGGGCTGGGAATTTTCCTGGATTCTCTCACTGAGGTCAAGTTCTCGG
This sequence comes from Eidolon dupreanum, assembly GCA_028627145.1. NCBI lineage: Eukaryota > Metazoa > Chordata > Mammalia > Chiroptera > Pteropodidae > Eidolon > Eidolon dupreanum. The sequence goes on along the minus strand of CM053514.1, from coordinate 9,253,708 downwards.
GCCTTGGAGGAGGATGGGATCACAGGAAGTCTGTTGCGTGCCAAGCTTGTCCTTACAACACCCCAGAGAGGGACACTTCGGGGCACTCCTCAAGTGGTTTGTTCCACTGTTAAACAATTTTCACTTCCAAGAATTTCTAATTTACATCTGTCCTGAATTTCTCGCCATATTCGAGCGCATTTCCCATATCAAGGGTGCGTGTTGTCGGAGAACACACACAGCGGTAGTCCCTGGGGATTTCCCGGATCGAAGGTACTACGACGTTCTCAAGCGCGTTAGCATAGAAACACCGCGTCCTCAGAGGTCTCTGCAAGCTGCCGGGCATCCGAGTTTTCCTTCACGCCAGCTCGGAAAGTATTGGCACGTGAGTAGCCCACCAACTGAACAGGCGGCCGCTTCTCACCACACACGTCTAATGTGGTGCCTTTCCTAATTCCGCACTAGTTCCTGTGATATTCGCGGCAATAACGTGTCTCACACTGAACTCATTTGGTATTAATGCAAATGTAATATGTTGCTCCGTAGGAATTCCACTGTAATTTAGCTTTCATTAATGTCCACTTATTGTAAAGTGTTACGAAAACACTTTATCGCCCACAAACTGCCAAAGCGATTCCCCCTGTGTTTGCTATTTAAGGAGGTCCTTGTGAGCTTGGGGACCCTAGTAAATATAATCTTCATATAACGTCCCAGGTCATAAATCAAGTAACTGTTGCAAATGACCTTACCATCTAAAGGTTAAATGTGCTTGGTCCCATCAAAGGACTTTGATCTTCTGCAGGTTCTAAGGACATCCCAGCACTTTGTTCCGTTGGCCTCATATCAAGAGCCCCTTCAGCATGTGCATCTCCTGAGTTCTACTGGGAGTTCTCAATTTCCCTCAGTTGGCCATTTGTTGTATTTCTACCCTGGCAGCCCCTTGGAAGGGTGGCCATGTTCATCTCTCCTGTTCACGGGAATTTTCGTCAGCGACATTTCTGAATACTAAGTGAACCAGGGCTCTCTGAACCCGTCCCACTTAAAAGCTCAACTCCTGTCGCAATAGTTTCGGCTGGATTTAAGATCAAAGGCAGAGAGGTAAGTCAGTTCAGCAATGCAAAGCATTAATCTCTTGTGTCAGCTGTGCTCACTGTTGTTTTTTCAAAACACATTTCAATAGCTTGACATATTATTCATTTATATGCAATGGGAAGAATTTACTTTGCTTCATGCCATACATTTACCAATGCATCATTGTGGGACTTTCCGTTTTGTTTTGTTTTTAACAAAGGTCATCACGGTACTAAAAATAATCCCAGCCAAACCAATGCATCACCCCAAACCCCTCACTCTTCTTTATCTTTTGATACCCTTTCCTCTGTGATGTAACTGAGTGATTTTGCAGCAGAAAGCTCCAAAAATTAAACCTGAACCTTCCAAATAGCTTCCTAATAACCGTTGCCCAAATCAATGGGGCTCCATGAATATTTTGACACAGTTTAAATGGGTTTGTATCCTCACCACTGAGATCTGGTGATTTAGCCTGTCAGGCTGCAAATGTGGAAATATCACCTCTCACTGAGCAAAGTCCAATATCTCATTAGAAATGAAAATAGAAGAGAAGGGAAGCACAAATGCTGTCAGTGGCGGTGAGGAAAGAAATTAAACCTCCGGAGGCCTGTATATCTTATACAAAAGATTATGCACTGCCAGGCTATATAAATCACGCCAGGGCTCTGGGGCTGCAATGGACTAGAAAATAAAAAACCATAAAAGTGTCATATTGAAATACAGTCGCTGAGAATTCTTTTATGATGAGTCTAAATTCGCCTGACATTCTCGCAAATTCAGGAGCCGGCTTGGGTTGTTTATACCCGGCCTTACTCTGTCAGTCACGAAGTCCCAGTTTCCACAGCAAATTATTCTAAACAGGGCTTATTATCAAGGCATAAAAAAGTTAAAACACAGATGGCTGGAGAGTTCCTGTTTAATTTAAATGCCCTGTGGCCCACATCGATGTGAGTCTGTCTTGTCCTAGATTTACTATCAATAAATTGGCTGCACTTATTAGATGGCAGAGCCCTAAGATGTTGGTGGGGAGTATTTCAAATAGAATTAACATGAAGAGATGCAGGGCCGTATCCTATCATCTGTGAAATATAGAGAAGGACAAGCCATACATAAACAGGTATAGACGCTCGTACCCGGGACTGCGTGGGCCGACGAGCCTCCACCAGGAGGGAGAAGAATTATATCCATTACAGGAATTAATTACAGGCACAGGTTTAATTACCAGTGGTATTTTCTCCCCAGGTTAAAAAAAAAATTATTTTAAAATAAGTAATCAGCATACTATAAGAAAATAGAGATCCAGATGATTTTCAGAACAAATAAAGGTGATTTGGGTCCAGAGAACCAAACAGGGTATAAAGAAGCATTTTATGTGGAATGACACGCTGCCAGTTTGTGAAAATATGGGCTGGCTCTCTCCTTGGCTGATTTATCTCTCAGCTTCACTTGTTCATCAGCCAGTCAGCTGGCAACATTTGCTGGTTTCTTACTGTGCTCAGGGCACTGCAGTGGGTGACTGGAAGGTGGGAAATATGCAGAGAAGCACTGGCCTGGAGCCCAGGGGATCAGACCTGGGCACACCAAAAATTGCGATTACATGTCCCCTTTATGTGAAAAGACTACTACAGGGTGGCTCCAGGGTGGTGATGGGAGAATTAGGGTTTCTTGATTATCAATAGAAATGGGCTAGAATCAGACAGACCTGGGCTCACGTCTTGACCTTGCCTTTTATAAGGTGTGTGTCTGTGAGTCTGTAGCAAATTCCTCGCTTTCTCGGATCTTTGATTTCACTCAGTGAAAAACAGGATAATCTGATCTGCGTCAGAGGGTGCTTGTAAGAATCAAAAGAGAGGATACACGCAGGGACCTCGCACGGTGCCTGGCACATGGTAAATGTCCAGTAACTATGTGACAAGCTATACTAACACCTGTCACTCCAACTCTGGTGTTACAGAGCTCTTTTCTGACCCACTGAAGCAGCCAGCTAAAGATCCAGTTAGAAGGAGGGACGGCTGCAGCTCCTCTGCCCTCAGAGCTGCATTGCTCAGTCTCCTCAGAGGGCTGTGCATGGCCCACCCATCTGCACCCCAAATCAAACACCTGTCTCTTCCTCCCTACACACAAGGATTATCTCCCTAACCTTTGGGAGAGAAACATCGAGAGGAAGTAGCTCATTCTAGCCTCATGATTTAACTTGCTGCCATCACTAAAGATTATTAGGTGCCTTGGCTGGACCTTCTCTTGGACACTCCTGGGAGTTCTGGTCCCATTTTGAGAAACCCCAGTTGACATAGACCTTATGGCAATTAACTTCAGTCAACGATGTTGAAAACGATGAGGCTTCTACTCTGCTTTCAGTACTGGAGTCCAACGTGAACTATTGCCTCATCATCCTCCAGACACTGAGTACCACGAAATATTGAGCAAGACATCATGCACCAGTTCCCAATGCCAGGCGAGGCCTCCCTCTCCATGGAGGATAGCAAAGACCATCCCAGTGCCAGCCCTGAGGAAGAGAAATCCAAATACTTCTGCCCTATGCCGCTGGGGGTCACCAAGGAAAACACAACACGGTGCAGCACTGGATGGGACAACACTTCTACTCAGACAGAGAGAAGAGACAGAGCAAAACCAGCTCCAGAGTGAGCCTTGGCCCCTCATGGCTGTCACGGCTAGTAGGTGCCCCTGGTCGCCAGTGCGAGGCAGCTGTCTTAACCCCATTCCCATGGAGTCTGAAATAGTGAAAGCCGACGGTCATTGATGAACATGCTTAAGCAGAACAAAGAAACACTTATCGAGCCTAAACAGAGAAAGATATTCCCACGCAGGTGATAAGCACAAGCCACATGGGCTCCGTTTCTCGGTAAGAAAGTGTTCCAGGCCCGAGACCCATTCTCCTGTGGCTGAGCAGCCACCAGCACAAAATGATGGTGGTCCTCTCCCCACCTGAGTCACACACATTTAAGGAGAAGTGGAAGGAGAAACACTCCAAGTTCTACTACGTTTCCAAGAAGAACAAAGTGACTGAAGACAAGGTCATCGGTTGTAACGTTTGGCTTCATTGTTTACCTTCTGGTCTGCCTTTTGGAAGAAGAAAGAGAGTAAGGAGGAAATCTCCTTCTCATTTGCTCCTGGGCTGGGCACCGAAAGTTCCAGTTCTACTCAAAATTTCCCCAGCCGTAAGGCAAGAAAGCAATTCAGCAAATACTTGGCTAACTTTTGGCAACTGAAGATTCCTGAGACTTCCCGTATAAGGTACACCCCAGTTCATGCCTCCATATGTCCTCGCCTTTCTGGAAAATCAGCTTCCTTCAGGATTTGTAACTCGACTTTTGTCAAATAACTTTGAAATGAAATGGAATATCTCAAGATCGATAAGCCAGTAGGCATCAAGACCACATTTGCCTCCTGCCCAGCAATTTCTCAGTGAAGGAGGGATGAATGGAGAAGCGTAGAGAGGAATATCACTGTCCGCGTGGACTGTTCCCACCCCATCTCACCCCTACACACACGTGCATACTCCGTTACTTCCCTCTCACCTTCTCTGTCAGCTCTCAGGTCCCCTGGTTCGTCACTGTAAGGAATTGCCCAGGAATCGGGCCTCATGGCTTCTCCTTCTTGTCACCGCCTGGCAGAAACTGGGGAGCGAGGTGTGTGGGTTTTCCCTTGAGGGTGATGCTCTGGTGCTCTCTTCCAGGACCCAAGTATTGCTCCTCCACTGCCAGGGGCTCTGCCTGCTGGTCGCTTATAGTCGAATCTCTGCCTGAAAATTGCCTTTAGCCAAGAAGGTGCCTCACCCAGGATTACAGCTCCTCCCTAGGAGCATCTTAAATCCAATGATTGGTCCATGTAGAAGGTACAAAGGCTCAACTTTCTTGCCGCAGATGGGCCAGCTCTGAAGGGCCATCCCAGCTTCTGTGGGCTGGCCCCGGCCTCTGTTGCGACCGTAATGCAGCTCAGCCTCTCCTCCTGCCCCGTCTTGCTCCCCTTGTGCACCTACAGTGTGATTCCCGAGTCCACTCTCTAAGATGACACATAATGTCATCTCAGGGTCTGTTTCCCAGGAAACCTGATTGTGACAACTCTCCCAAAGTCCCTAGGAGGAGGAATCCCTGGTTAGCATCAAGGGAGAGAAGAATTCTGGAATGTGAGAGGGAGAAAATGCAATGGCAACCATCATCAGTGATATTAATTCGGTATTCAGACCCTACACCACCTTCCTCTCCCTCTGTCCTAGGTGGATTGGGGGAGAATATTGCCAGAGTGGGGTTACAGTAAAGTATATGCTAATGAGGTGGTTGATCCATATTTCTTTATCTAGAATGTTATCGTAATCTGAAAAGACCATATCTGTCAAGTCCTAAAGCCTTTAATACATCTTGGACAAATTTCCACATTTTGGGGAAATCTAAATATGAGTTTGTAGGAAAACTACCCCTTATGGGCTAGTTTGTGAGTATAGGTAGTTAATAGATCACTTAGTGTATCTGATTTGAATTAAATGGTATAATTTTCTTGTGTTGTGTCTAAAATTCCAACAGAGTTTAGATATTTGAGTTTTGAAAAGTTAATATTCTTATCAATATGCCAAAAATAGAAGATTAATAAGATTGGTAATTATCAGCTATTAGGTCTCAGCTAGCTTAGCGCAAGGCAAGTACTTAGAAGAGAGTAATCTGAGTGTGTGGGTAGAAGAGGAGCTACAAGATGAGGTGGGAGGGAGCAAAGGCCAGCTATATTTACTTTCTAATTTCTTAGCTGAGTATTACGGTGGTAGGTGCTAAAACAACATTTCCCATATGTGATGCCCAAACCCCTGGTGAACCAAAGGGGATTTTAGGTGGTATACAGACAGAAAAATATTTACTATTTTCATCACTTTGAATTTATTGTTACAGCTAACTTTTATTTTTGGCAAATGTTTCTGGTTTTCTACGTATAGGTACTGATATAAAGCTTCCTTTGAAAATAAATTTGTTTAAATTCAAAGTGATTCTATTTAAATAAAATATTTACTAGTACAAGTGGCCAGCAGATATTGTAAAAAAACATCATCATGATGTGGTATGCGAATAATAAAAGTTTAGATATAAAATCTGCTGGTTCAAGGTGCTAAAGAGAATTCAAGGAAAGAGGTTATTATCCAGCACATTGTGAGAACTCAGCAAACGGTGAATAAAAAACGAATTGACACCACGTAGAATTCATGTCAAATTGTTAAACCACTTAAATATTTGCTGTTGCTTTTGGTATCTTCTTAACTAAACTATTTCCCCACCTCCTCTTGTTACATATCGTGCAAAATTGTTTTAGGGCTTTTAGTTTCTAGTGCATCTGTGTGGTCGATGAGGTTTTATTACTTATCCCATGTTATTATTGCCCATTCATTGCACACTCAACACGTATCAGGTATTATTAAAGCCCATTAATTAAACATAAAAGCTTAAAGGGAATTAAATTAAAATCCTTAAAGAGGATTTAAAGGGAATCTGGAGTAAAATCTCCAAGTCTAGAAAATTTCCAGACTAAACATAGAACTTTGAGACAACTAGTGGTTTTCAAACATTTTCGGCCAAAGGACATTCTGGTCAAATAATCTTACCAAGATGCTCATGGTAACAAGGAGAAAACTACACAGAACCGCTCGATGGTGGGGGCGCCTGGGACATGAGCGTCCGGATGTGACGCATGGATGAACTGCTCTCTCCGCTCTCTGCTGGGCGGCGCCACCCGCCCACCTCACCCCCGAGTCTCATCGGATGCGGCGCTCTGCTTGAAAATCTCTGAGCTAGAACCGTTTTTGTTTTTTTTTTTCTCATTTTGTCTACACCTGCTGTTTTGTGTCTGCAGCATGGTCAATGAGATTTTATTTTATTATGATATGAAGCAGGGATTATATATTTTCTCTGAGATTACTACAGACATGTTTTATCCAAGAGCCTTACCCCTAAAAAAATCTGGATTTAGGAAACAAACGACCGTCTAGACTAAGGCTCCATGAAGGGCCTCAAGTTTCTGGCTTGTTGACTGTTGCCCAGTACACCTCAGATGAACAAATGAAAGAATGAATGGCAGAGGAAAGTCAGGCTATGATGTTTTTTGAGAAACAGCATTAATGGGTCAAAGAGTGTGCATATTTCCAAAACTTTTAGTGAATGAGTTATAAAGAGTAGTTGGGGGCAGTGGGATAGGCCATGGTGATCTAATACAGTGAGCCCCAAAGGTAATGATGACTGGGTAATGGTTATGAAGTAGAAAAGAAAATGCAAATCCAAGACACTCAGAAAAGAAAAAATGCTGGTGACGGGTGGCGTTTGGGAACCTGAAAGACTTGAACCAAAAATGACTTTGGTTTCCATCTGTAAGGTGCTGTGTGAAGCATTGGAAATATCACAATAATTCTTCACAGAACTAGTCAGAAGTTTAGCTCATGGTGTAAGTCGAGAGTCCCTTAAAAGATATAATTTAGCAGCATATGTAGCTGCTTTGGGTGTACGATGTCATGAAAATGAAAGTAGGAACACTAATGCACCCTACAGTTACTCTGCTGAGTTCCCAAATCAGAGGCAGTGACAGTCAGTTATTTGGATTGAGATGAAGGAAAGGTAACTGAGTGTTCTCATGTCACATGTGTACAGACCCTATACCACTCTGCCTTGCTGCTCCTCCCTTCCAAGCTGTCCTGCAAGGTACTACGTGGATTCCACCTCTTCCTCAAGCTTTCCTGGACAACCCAGCCCTTAGAAAGCTTATCTGATTCCTGAATACTTCAATTCCTCGTAGCCTGTGATATTTGACACCTATCTGCCTGTGTCCCTCGCTGGTTATAAGCATGGGTTGTATATATCTTCACAGGTTCCACAGCACCTTTTTCCAGACCTGTCATGGGGCAGGCACTAAGGCCATGCTGGTTGATCATATGACACCGATACAGTGAATGAAACTAAACAGCTTCTGGGAATGCCCTATTTCCGGTTGCTCCTGATCCATACCTTTCTTTCTTTCTTTTTTTCTTTTTTTCTGATTATCCAGCCCATGAAGGCCACAGACAGGATCATGAGCCAGGTTTCCCAGAAGACTAAAGGGCAACTTGACTTATCGGTCTTGGAGCCTCAAAGTGGGATAATACCAGGAGGAGTGGCGTCTTCTTGTAGAACATACCTACTGAAAGGTGTCGCCTGATATATGCCGAAGCAACTTGTTCCACAAGGAGATATGTTTAAAAGCTCTGCTGGCATAAGTCCAGGCAGATATTTACAGCTAATCTGCCCTAAAGGGACACACACATAGAGTGAGATGCTGCATATTGAAGGGCTTATGATTTTGCTTTAAAGGCAGCTGAGTGTGTGCCATCCTGGATAAAGAACTGGTGAATGAGATGACAGGGTGTTAGCAATGACATTCTGCTCTATCCGAGAAATACAATTTGAAATTTTATGGGGACCACTCCTCCCAATTGATTCTCCTGAAAAGTGGGTCCAAGAGGCAGAAAGGAAAGAAGGGAGCACCTCAATTGGCAGAAACTAAAGGAAATAGGCCACTTGACTGCAAACAGGCATGTGACAGCCTCTTCCGGTCCCCTAGAACCCAGACCCAGCTCCAGGAGGCTATTGCCAGAGTTCAGGGTGTGACAATCCCGCTCACTTCCTGTTCCTCCTTCCTTCATGTGCTCTGGTTCTCTTTCTTGCCCTGAAAGCATGATAGGACAGAAAAGCAGTATAAAACCGTAGCTAAGAGCTCAGTCTCTGGAGCTGTGGGGAGAGTTTCAGATTTAACTTCCCATTACACCGGGTGGTGGGACCTTGCAAATTTGTTCAACATCTCTTGGCCTCAATTTCTTCATCTGAAAAATGAAGTTGATACTTACCTCACAAGGTTCTTGTGTAAATTAAAAGAGATAATAGTCATAAAGTTCTTAGCACAGCGACTGATACATAGGAAGTGTTCATTAAGTATATTTATTCGGCAAATAGTTATTAAGCACCTATTATATACCAGGTATTGTCCTAGGCACTTGAGTCACATCAGTGAATGGTAGCTCTTCTTATGGGATCCTAGTGGGGTGGGCAGATTCTGAGGTTGGGGAGAAGCCTGGTTGGGATTATAATATGATAACCTCAATATACTACTTTTACAGAGACCCCAGAGTGAGCAACAGGAGGGGGAGAAGGGAGAGTGTCCACATTATTGCCCACACCCTGAGGGAGACCCTGAGTCCCTTACCCACCAGTAGCTGGCACTCTGGACTGAAAAACTCTCACGGTTGAGTCTAGTGTCTGGGTCTTCTTCCCTCTTATGGGCTAGAGCATATCCAACGACATAGTGGAGTGCATCTCCCAACCTTGCTCCAGCTGCCCACCATCTGGAACCTACTCTGGACCTGCTTCCCTCCTTGTTCTAGGTCTCAGTTGCATTGCCAGAACTATGGGTTTCGTTAGGGATGGAATCATACTCCACTTGGAAGTGGCTTCCAGATCTTTTCCCATCATCCACTCTTTCTTTCCACTTGCCTTCCCTACCTGGCTGGTTTTCTACAGTGCCAGACACCGCTCCCAGAGTTAAGATTTTAACACCAAAGAGAATTAAGGACAGGGGTGATCATATGGAAATTAGGGTGGCACATTCATTACCACAGGCTGTTCCTTGGAATGACAACCACAAAAAGGCATGGAGAAAATAACTATATTTTGAGCCACAGATCTGCCACATCCCCATGGGAGTTGTTTTGCTTGTTGGGAATTAAGACATTGTAGTTGCCATGTTAATCAGGGGTGGGAAACCAGCCAGCTCAACGCTTCTCTGGGTTCCTTTATGTTCTGGGACATCTATGTAGACTTACTGGTCCCAGACAGAGGTAGCAGTGACCCTGTGAACACAGGAGAGCTTGTGTTCAAGAAAGGCATGTTTGAGATTTCCTACCAGCTCCTAATCCTGGGCTTGGTTTCAAAGGTTGCCTACTGTCTAGTTTGCCATAACCCTTACAGCAACAGTGATCTGGAGCAATCCACTCTCAAAATAACACTGCCTAGGGGCCCCTTATAGATAAGAAGAAAATTTGCATCTTGAACCACTGAATGCAGGAGAGGCTGAGGTCCTGAGGCAAGGGGATTTTCTCAAGCACATCACATCATTTGGTGTAGTTTTGGGACACTTGGAGATCCCCAAACCCAAGGCAGCAACAGCAGGAAGAAAACCCTTTTCAGGTACTCGACTCGCTACCAACGGGCATTGTCGGTTTCTTCAGGCAGAGCTGTGTGCCCAGGCCCTGGAGCCTCTTCCCAAACCTGCCTGCTATTTGCAAGACCCTGGTCTCATGCCACTGCTGGCCCATGGCTTTCTTTAGCTCCCTTATTCCAGCTTATTCTCCAGAAAGGGGAGTGGCCAACCAAAAAAGTTGGGAAGCCAGGTTCCGCTGCTGACTTTGGCTGATTACTGCCTCTTGGCTCTGGTTTCCAGGGGCAGAAATTACTTCGAGAGCATCAGTGACCCAAGCTATCTGGACACACAGTAGATCCAGTCAGAGGTGCCCTTCCCTCGCTCTGCCCACCAAAGCAGAGGGTGCTGCTCTCTGCATACTGAGCAAACCACCCACACCCCAGATCTGAACACTCTGCAAGGAGGAAGAAAGCGGAAGGCTTTATCTCTGGGGCGAAAAGCACAAGCTTAAGAGGAAGGACTCTGCAGCTAGGTTACCCTTGAGACTTAATGACCAGAACTAAGATCCAGAGTGTCTGTCCCGGGCTTTCATCACCTTGCCTGTCAGTTGGATGCGTCTCAGTTCAAGGTGGCCACTGAAGTGAGACTGACGGCTGCTTTTCACTCGTGTCACATCCAAAGCTGGCGGCCCGCTCACATGCTCCACTGGGCTGCCTCTCCCCTGCCTCTGTGCTCCAACACTGTCTTGACTTGGCAGCACTACAAGACAGAATAAAAACGTACACTTCTACCCAAGTTCCTGTCTCCTCTCATTTACACAGGAGATAAAATGATTTCTTCCCCTGTATGGCTAGGATTCTTACTACCTGGTTCCTGCTTCCTCTACATCAGTTGCAAGGGGAAAAAAAAAGAGTTACTGAATAACTAAGATGTCACAGCCATTTTCACAATAAATTATTAACCCCATTTTACAAACAAAGAGAGTTACCAATACAACATCTGTCCATTGTTTGTCTATCTATCTGTCCATCTATCTGTCTACTCCAAAAATGGTCATCGAGTGTCTATTATGAGTCAAGCAAAGCACTTCTTATTTTGGACTCTGAATCCAGTGCTCTTTCTGCTTCACCACAGACATTTCGGGATATTCCCTTTAATAATGAGAGAGCTTGATACATTCAACAACTATTTTGGGGGTACCTCCCATGTGCCAGCACATTCTAAACGCATATAACAAAACCAGAAAACAAAATTCAAAACAAAAACCCATTCCTTCATGAAGCTTACATTCTAACTGAGGAGACAGATAATAAAAATAATAAAGAAGTAAAATATATAAGATGTTAGTGCCACATGTTGGGGAGAAGAATATAACAGAGGTGGAGGGGCTTAACAAATGTTAGGTAAATAAATTATTTCCACGAAATTAATGACATAATAACAGAGATAACACATTTTGGTTCACAGTCAAACGTCCTTTGGCATTAGAAAGTTCTTCCCCCAAAGTGTTTCAGAAGCTAATAAAGCTGTTCTCTCATTTCTTCTTACTTGGCTTAACTGTTTCCACGATGTGCCCGTGTTGTAAGATATTCCCTGTGAATGAAAATAGCACTTCTGCTTGGTTCTTGATCCACAGCAAAGATGCCGAGACAGCAATAACTTCTGTACATTTCTCCAGCTACATTTAGTTAAGTTATGCCTCTTCTTCCTTTTTTTTTTTTTTTTTAAGATGTACCATAAAACCTTATTGATTTAACTCAGCAGTTTGAAATTTATGATGCTTTAGATAGGCTTTGGCTTGAGATTGCCTTGAAGGAAGGTGGATGTAAGCAAATTAAGAATAAAAACAAGACTGCTAAACATTGCGCTACTTAAGGGAATAAGTTGCTTTTTTATTATTTTGAATAAGTTGTCTTAAACACATCAGGACTACATCATACTTGACTGATATGCTCATTTGAAATAATTCTTACCTATTTTTAAAAGTAGGAGCCAACTAGATACTTGCTACCTCGGTTTAGACTCACAATATCTTGCTTCAAACCCTTTTGGATTTGAGAGTAATAAAATGGCTTTTATTAAGCAAATATTCTAGAACTCACACTTCACTAAATTGAGATCCACCTTTTACCCAAATTTAGCTAGATTTTAATGTATATCACGCGTCTGAACCCGGGCTTTTCCTATAGCCTATTTCAAAAGACATATTTGTTCAGCCTTATCAGCAGGATACTCAATCATGCTTTTCTTGTATCAGGCACCTCAAGGGCAGAAGATAACACAAATGTGCTTGGATTTTAATAGCTGAAAATATGTCTACGTAAGGTTGACTATATTTACCCAATGCCAGAGATCTGAAAGGAGTGTGAAAAATTAAGGTAATCATGGATGCTCTCAAATAGCTGCATGTTGGAGTCATAGTTGCAAAACATAGATTATGCTGTCATATCCAATTTGGGATGCTTTGGGAGGTCGTGCGTGGATGGGGGTGGGTGGTGGCAAATGTCAGACAGGGTGGGCCTAGAGGTTAGTGTTGTAGCTGACCCACAGTGAATCTATATACATATAGGGACACATCATTTAATTCCTGAGACACTAATTCCATGGTTGATAGTCCAGGCCTATTTCATCTTTTATCATTTTTAGAAAATACAGAAATATATCCAGAAGGAAAAAATATCACCTTAAATCTCACTAATCAGACATAGCTACTGTTATAATTTTTGTTTATTTCTGATAAGTCTCTTTTTATTTCTCTCTTAATGTAAATACATTAAAAACACAAATATTGGAATTATATGGTTTATATCATTTTATATGCCACTTTTTTCACTTATTACAATTAGGGCATTTTTTCATGTTAATAAATACTTACTAGAAACAAATATGCAATGGTTACACCATAATTTATTCAACCTTTCCCTTGTTGTTGAACATTTAGGTTGTTTTCTTTTTTGTTGTTGTTTTTATATAATAAACATTCTTGAACATAAATATATGTTAACAGCTCTAACAAACTACTCTAGGTACTTATTCTTGGTTACTTTCCTTATCCTCAGAGAGGCTTACGAAGATATAAATGTGCTTAGGATCCTGATGAGAGATCGAATGGTCTATTTGTGTCAAGAATGTTCTAGAGTCACATTGATTCGATCATGTTTAATCGATTACTTCATTTGCTTATTCAACAAGAATTTATTAAAGTCATACCATGTGCTAGACACTGTGGGAGACTGCAAAAATACTTTGAAGACTGCACTATTTTGCTGGAAAGACGCGCTCAGATACCATTCAAGAAACCTTTGACTGTGTTTGCTGATATTAACTGTTATCAGTTACAGGGACCTTCCCATATGTTGTCCTAGGAGTTATGTGTATAATTGCTCAATTCTCACAATAGCTACTATTATTATCATGAACCACTTTTTATAGTAAGAAAATCAAAGCACAGAGAGGGTAAGCAATTTGTCCAAGATCACACAGCTAATAAATGGGGGAACTATGATTTGAGTTCAGATAGTTAAGCTCCAGAGTCCATATTTATAACCCACACTTACCTTCAATATACTAACATAGATAAAAAGTATTATTGAAGGGTTATGTATACATGAGCATTTTCTAGAGACAAGTTTTTTCGTTTTCATTGGTTTTGTAAACTTTCTATAATAAAGCAGTTTGGGGTTGTAAGTCAAGACTTTTCTGATACCCAATGCTTAGAATATTAATAAGAATTACTAACTCAAGAGAAGAAAATCGTCTCATCTGGTTTGGGTAAGAGCATTATTTAAAGGTAGAAAAGCCGTCATTCCACCTGTCTTGTCTCAAGGAACTTCTGGGGAGAAGTGCTGGAAAATAATATTTTCTAATAAAGCCAATAGGGCATTTGACTTGTAATAAAGAACTAATTTTATAGATATCTTGTTCATATTCTTAGTTTAATAAAAAAAAAAAAAAGTTCATTGAATGGATGAATGAACAGTACTTTCGCCTGCAAGGCTCACAGATGAAGCAGTACTGTGACGGAGACCCAGTGTACCAGTGCCGGCTCCAACGGGCTCATATCTCTTACTAATGTCCTGTTCACTGGTATTGGTAGCTTGAAATCAGCCATGGTGGGACTATATAAACTTCGGAACTCAGCACATGCTATCAGTCAGGTCTTTTTGTTTTCTTGGTGGCCTGATTGTTAAACACTTACCAGCATACCACTACCCAGGCTTGTTAGAAAATTTATAAGTGAAAAGAAATTCTGTGACTCTAGGGGGGAAAAAAAGGAAGTGTAATGAGATTATAAAGCTGAGCTCTTTTCTACTCCTTGGTCTTGAATCTTTACATCTGTTGCTTTTTTTTTTTTACTGGGTTGTTTCAGAATCTCGGGAGAGTTTGTTAAGATAGTTGAGATATTTATTTTAGGTAGTGAGGGGTTGAGTGCAGTTGAAGAGTAAAGGGTGTTTGGGGCAGGACAGAAGAATGATGAATAGCCCAGGGGCACTGTCAATTTGAGCTAAGGTCAACTCTCCTTTCCAGTCCTAAAGCGTCAATGGCACCCATAATTCAAGCAGAAGTGTTTGTGGACACCCACCTGGGAAGCCCTTGGTGGAGTGTCATTTGTGTGCATGGACAAGGAAATAGATATGTTCCAGCTGGAAGAAAATCTTACACATCACCTGTCACCTGGGCCCGTCCTCTCATTTCCCAGATGAGGAAAATGGGCCCCTAAGAGTATGAGAGGGAATTTGTTGAGGTTGCAGGGCTGGATTATAGGGAGCATCCGGGTCAGACCGCTTGGTGTGACTGTCAGCTCTCCACTTCCTTGCTGTTTGACATTGGATGGGTTACTTAACCTCTGTGTGTTTTCTCAGCTATAAAACAAGGATGTTGTGAGGATTAAATAATACACATGAAGAAATTACATGTAGTTAGATTGCAATAAATATTAATAACACAGAGCCGATAACACTGGTCCCTTTTGTAGCCAGAGAGAGTTCAGAAAAGAAATATATATTAATATATTGAAAACCAACATACTACTAATTAATGATATATTAATTTAATCTATTAATATATTGAAAACCAGCATATACAATACTAAAACATTAACACTTTGAAATATCCAATGTAAGAATTTTCTCCAAAACTAGGTTATGCAGATGTTTTAGTCAATGATTCACCAACAGAATTAGGTATTCTATTTTTTTTTTTAACTTTAAAGGCTTTTTAGCTGAATGAGGGGCCAAGTAATCTCCAGACATCATTAGACTGGAACATGCTCCTTTAGGTCTCTTCTTGGAGAATGTTTTAACAAAACCTTTCACCTCACATGTTAGAGGATAGGTCACATGCCTCTCTGTATTGACGGTGACTCTATCTGGGGCTGTATTTTCTCTGATGGGCTCTGCCACCAGCAGCAAAGGTCAGAAGAAGGTCCTGGCCTGGGTGTACCTGACTGGTCCAGGGGACTGCTGAGTCAGGGGCCAGGGGCCAGGAGAAGGCTTGGTCCCACAGCTCCTTACTTAGCCCTCTACCCACCAAAACACAGATAATGCTCATAATTTGTTAGTCAGCTGGGAGGATGTGTGGTGTACAGGTTACAGGGGCCGATCCTGGAGCCTGACTCTCTGGGCTACTTTTTCAAGACTCTCTCCATTTCTACTGGCAAAACACTTAACCTCCTTGAGTCTCCATTTCTCGCCTGTAAAACGGGATGATAACAGTCCCTGCTTCACAGGCTCGCTGAGAGGGTCGACTCAAGCAAGACATGAAAAGCATTTAGAACAGCACCTGGCACACAATAAGTGCTGGATTTCATATTTTGCTTTTATTTTATTTGTTAGATTTTTATTGTAAAACATACACGACAGAAAATCTACCATTTTAACCATTTAAAAATGCAGTCATATGATGCTTAATGGTGGGGATACAGTCTGAGAAATGCATCATTAGGCTATTTCATCTTTGTGCAAACATCATAGAGTGTATTTATAGAAACCTAGGTTGTCTAGCCTACTGCACACCTACGCCGTATAATGTAGCCTTTTGCTCCTAGGTCACAAGCCTGTACATCGTGTTGCTATACATGCACTCCTGCTCTCCAGTCTTGCCACTGGGCCTTTGCACGTACTGTTTCTGGTGCCTGGAATACCCTCTCACTCTCTCCCTCCCCACCCGGTGCTGCTATTTCCTCTGGGGGAGTTCCATCTGCCCCAGACTCTCTAAATCTTCTCTTCTATCTTATAAACTCTTTGAAGGCAGAAACCAGAGATTACTCATCTTTGCATCTCATGCACTCAGGATGCTGCCTAGATTTTTTTCCTGTACCTGGAGAAGAAATAATGTGAGAAGCAGGAGGGAGAGGAGCACATGGTGTTGACTTTGAACAATTAAAGTGCTCTACATAGAAGAGGGAATTCTGTGTTCTTTGCAAAAGAGTAGAAACTAAGGTAATAGATGGAGTTCCAAGGAGATAAATTCGAAGTCCATATAAAGGAGATTTTATTATATGTTAATAATGGTATGGATTGTCTTGAAAAGTAGTGAGTGCCCCATACAGGAAATATTCAAAAGTAGGACTTCCATGTTTCAGTGATTCTGCACGTGGGCTCTGAAAATTCAGCTCTAAAGTTCCATGATTCTAGATGTAACATCAAGAGAATTATTTTACAGTGGCTCAGAATTTATCTTCTAAGAACTTAAGATTACCTCATCAAGATATTTTCTGGTGAACAATGACTTAAAGAAATGTCTGAGAATCGGAGCATGGTGGTAGGTGGGCACCTCTGAGAGAGAAACTGGGATTCATAAACCTGGGAAGGCTTCAGATGATGACAAGGACACTCAGGATGAGCAGGGGGCCTGCCAGGGCTATGGCAGAGCGAATCAGAGCACAGAGGCCCTGTAGGCAGAGGGAGGCTGTGGGAGGAAGAGGGAATCCTTGCTGTGGTCCTGCAAATGGACAGTGGAGCATCATGGGAACCTGGCTTCAAGCAATGGCAGATGAGGCTGGCTCTAGGGTGGCCTGGCATTAAGTGGCACTGGGACTCTAGGTTATAGAACAGCTGGCGAAAACAAGTCAGGATCCCTCTCTTAGGCAACTGAGACAGGGCTCTTATTGCTGGGGCTGGGAAGTAAGAGGGGGACTCACTTACAAGCATCCTTAAGAATTACCAGCTTCATCTAAAGATCAGAGTGGGATCACAGTAAGAAGTTGACATGGTGGTCTGTAACTCTTCCTGTTCCTTACCTCTCAATGGGAACAGGGTCGGTTTCTCCACTAGGGTACTTTGAGCTCCCTCTACCTAAGGCTAAGTGGCTGCATTTATGGAGAGAGGGGAATTGTGGAGACATAAGAGAATTACATCTTCAGAGTTTAGAGATTAATTTCATAGGTCATTGAGTTGATGGAGCCTCAATTTGAAAGAGTTCCCTCTACTGGCTAATCTAAGCCAGGGTCTGTTGACTCACTGTAATTGTTCATTGTTAGAGATGCATTTAAGGTTAGGAAGTTAAGCTATTGAGTATAAGAAAATTATTGCTAGGTTTTATTTTATTTTTCTTATTTTCTTAGAGGTCCTTGGCACCTTCTTTTTTTCCTCAGTCAACTTTATTAAGGTAAAATTCACATAAAATAAAACACACACACACACACACACACACACACACACACACACACACACACAATCTTTGTAACAACCACAACCACTCAATCAAGATAGAGTACACTTCTATCCCCTCAAAAAGTTCCACTGTGTCTTTTTGAAGTCAATTCCCTCTCTGACCCCCCTTGTCTTCAGACAATCACAGATCTACCTTCTCTCAGTATAGACTGCATTTCAGATAAATGGAATCACATAGTATGTATTCTTGTGTCTACAGTCTATCACTCAGCATAATGTTTTTGAAGTTCATCCACATGTCAGTGATCTTATTCTTTTTTGTTGAGTAGTATTACATTGCATGGCTACATCAGAATTTATTTATCTGTTGGCTAGTTCATGAATCTTGAGGTTACTTCCAGTTTGAGACTGAATAAAGTGCAATCAACATTGTGTATAAGACTTTTTTGTGGACACGCATTTTCACTTCTCTTGAGTAAATACCTGGGAATGGAAGTGCTAGGTTGTATGATAAGTGTATGTTAACTTTACAAGAAGTTGCCAAGCCTCTTTCCAAGGTGGTTGCTTATTCTACCAGCATATGAGAGTTCTAGTTCCTTCACATCCTAGCCAACACTTGGTGTTGTCAGTCTTTCTAATGTTAGCCATTTCAGTGGATGTATTGAATACATGAAAGTCATTGCTAGGTTTTGTTTGTTTTTGTTGTTCTGATGGTAAGAAGTTCTTGGAATCTTTTTAATTAAACTTTTTTTATTTAGAGATAATTATAGATTAACAAAAAAACTGTAGATTCACAGTTATACAAGAGGTCCTATGTATCCTTTTCCCATTTTTCTCTTAATGGTAATGTCATGAAAAATTGCGGCACAATATCATAACCTATTGGAGTCTTTTAAATACACACTTCTCAAAGTTTTATAAATAAACAGAAACCAGGAACCCTCTGATTGTGCCCTGCGCTCAGCTGTCAGTGAGAGGCAGAGGATGGTACACAGCAAGCTGCCCTAACGATGGTGCTGGTGGATACTCTGAGCATCACATTTTGGGGACTGAGAAAACCACCGCTCCATTAATACAGGCAGCACTAACTATTAGCCTTCAATCTGAAAATGTGATCTATGGAATTTCAAATTAGAACACCCCCAGGAGAGAGCAAGGAAATAGTCAAAACTGTGACACAAGAGATATTTCCTTAGAGCTCTGTCCATAGGACTGTCACCAAGTGTGTCTTTTTTTTTTTTTTCTCACATAGACATTTTCACCTTTCTGACTTTGGGACTAATCATGAATGGTAGCTCCATTCAGGAATGAAACAACTATAAACATCAGTTAGTCCCCAACTTCATTTGAACTAATAGCTTAAAATATTTGGCTAGATCCCAAAATAAGTAATAAAATGAACTGATTTGAGTTTGAGTTGTCCTGCTCCCCCGCCCACGTCTGGTGGAAGGACTGATGAGCAGTAAAATGGTTAAGACTCAGAGTCTGAGGGAAGGACAAGAAAGACCCAGATAATCTTCAGCCTGGATACTTAGTCCCTGCAGACTTCAGAGTTGATGATAATAAGAGGAAGCAAATCCTTGAGATAAAGGTTATAAGATGCTCCTAAGGAGAAGTAAAGACAGAAAGAACTAAATTTACTGTAATTATAAATGTAATTTTAAAATACCAATGAGAAAGAAAAAGATAAAAATTTGCTTGGTGAAAAATGAATGAATGCAGAGAATCTGTTTCCATTTCCTCTAGCATCTTCCTTCAGCCCCTACATTATCCTGATAAGGCAATCACTCTTCTGGAGATCATTTTTGATATTATGGCAAAGTCAAGGTCACCAGATATAAGTTCTTTCAACAGCCCCTTCTCTCTCTCAAAATGGCCATACCATCTCTTCCCTTCTTTCCTTGCTCCTGTCTGAAGTGTCTCTCTACCTTTCCAACATGAATTTGTTCCCTGTGCCCTTGGTCCCTCCTGCCTGCTCTAAATCGTTCTTCATCAGGAATACATGCACTCCTTGTATCTTCCTTATATCTCCCTTCCTGGGACCTGCAAGCAGGCTTGAACCTCCCTCATCCCTCAAAGCCTATCCCTCAGGCCCGCTACTCCCTTACTTTGCTGATCGCCACCCTTTCTTTTTTTCATTATTAAACATTTCTAAGGAGCAGACTACACTCCTCAGTTACTTTCCTTACAACCCACTTGTCTCTTTGACCTTGGATAGACTGTGGGTTGCCCTTTACACACATTGTTTTCCAGGGGCTGTGAGCATCTTCTTAAACTCCAGGCTCCACAGCCTTTTCTCCCATATTGTAACCCTGTTCTCATTGGAGACAATGGACACATCCCTCCCATTTGTCACCCTGTGCATCCTGGGATTCTGAGATGTTCCTCTCTTCTCTTGCTTTGTTTCTAGGATTACTTTGCCATTTTCTCTGCTTTGCAGATTTGGGCCTCTGCAGAAATCCCCTTCTGGGCATTTTTCTCATCTTTCCCTATAAACTTTCTTCTAATAATCTCATCTGCTCCCTTCATTTCAACTAAAACTTCTAAACGGATGTCTTTGAACTCCATTGGTTATACTTCTCTAAGGCACTTTTTCTTACTCTACTTGGTACTCTACATACTTATCTAAACTGTAGGGTCATGTCAAGCTAAGATTGAGCTTTTGACTCACTGTTGTATTGCCTAGTATAATGTCCTAAATATAGTAGGACATTTGTTGAATAGAATTATCTTGTTTATTGGATGTTGGGATCCCTCTTTTTGATGGCTTGTTGACACTACGGTGAAGGGTAGCCAATTAAACTGATAACTCCTCCCTTCCAAGATCCCCTCCCGAGTACCACTCCTGGTCCAGGACGTTTGGTAGTCTTCCCTGCACGAGATTTCATCAATGACAGGAAGCCTTCAGGAGAGAAGTCCTGGGAGTAATTGAGTCATGATTGGCACCCCTTGCACCGTTCCAAGCTGACAACAAGCGGGCATGGCAGCATATGCTTCTTCCAAGTGGCATCTAATTTCTCTGAGGTGACTTTATATTGCTTTACAGGGGTTGGCACGCTGACTCCAGGGACCCTCCTGGGAGTCGCACCTGAGTCTGGTGCTTGACTGCAGCAGACAGCTGCCTAGTTACGGCAAATTTTACAGTTAAATTGTGCTCTGCTTGGGAATTGGAAGCAACTGCAGAAGGACAAATGCAAATGAGATTCTGGTGCCACGCAGACGCTTGTTAAGAGACAGCCCTGCCACAAAGCCCAGAGTCTCTCCGCTTTCTCTTCAACTATGGTTTTGGGAAAACTTATGGGCCATTTTCCAAAGGGTTTTTGAAGCGAACAGAGGCAGCTTTGGTGCAATATGGAAGAATGTGAGGTTTGGGACACCACCATGGCGTTGTTCTTACAAGCACAGGCATAGGCTACGTGAGTTAAATGCTGACTCCACCACTTACAGGCTGGGTAACCTTGGGCAAAGTCACTTTCGATCACTGAGGCCCAGTTTCCTCATCTGTAAACTATAAATAATAATAATTACCTCGTTGGGGTTAAAAATATATGGATATAAAAACTTTAGCCCAGCACTGGGTATATAATAAGCCTTCAATTGGTGCTAGCAATTCCATCATTATTGTTACTTATTAATTGTGAGACGTTGGACAAGCTCCTTAACCTCACAGTGTCTTTTTCTCCATCTCCTGAAACAGTTGTGAGGATTAAGTAAAAAAAAAAAAAAAAGAAAGAAAGAAAGAAAAGAAAAGGTATATGAGGAGTTTGGCACAGGATGAACACTCTGCAGATTATAGCCATTATTATTAATATTGTTATTCTAACTAGCCAGACATCAGCAAGCCTGTTTCACTTACCTTTAGACAGTGGGTACCTGCTAGCTAGGACTTCCTTGGGAAGCAAAGTACCCAAAAAGAGTAGGAGAAGATAAAGTAACCATTGGCTTTACAAGAAAAGGTTCTCAAGACAGTTGGATTTGGTTCCACAAATAATGACTTGACCTCCCTTAAACTGTTTCTGTCTCTGAAAAATGGGAATCGTAATAACATCATAGCGTTTATATAGAGTTGTGGTGAGGATTATGTAGACTGCTGCGTGGAGAGTGCCCAGGAGGGGACTTCCGCTCGTCGTCAGTCCCCATAAAACAGAGCTGTCGTTGATGAGAATGTGGGGATTTAATGCAGGATTCTTGGGGAAGGGCTGAAGAGAGAGGAAGGGAAGGAGGGAAGGGAGGAGGGGGAGAAGAAACAGACAGGGAAGAGAGAGAATTTTAGTTAACAACACCTAAGAGGCATCCTAACTTGGAAGAAAGAAACCCCGAGTGTTGGCTAAGGTTGTTTTCCTTCCCTTACATCCCTGCATGTACCTCCCATGGTGCCATGGGAGGCATACAAAGTGGTCCTCAGATATTTACGGCATTAGAGTTACCCCAGTGAGAGTATATGTGTGTAGTCATTCCGGAATTCAAGACTGTGGAGGAGCAGTGCCCTTCTAAAAAGTCAGTGTCTGGGGACCACTGCAACGCCAGCCATTCTCTCTCATCTATTCTTGTGGCCAAGGAGATCTGAGAAAGCCCCAAGGGTAACGGTCTGATCCTTTCCCAAAGACAGCGGCATACACCCAGGAGTGGGTGTTTTATGAGAGCAATAGTCGACCTCATCCAAAGTTCACGCACACGGTGTCCCCACGGCCCAGCAGGGAACGACCTCAGAGGAGAAAGGAAGTGCAGAAGGAGGGAGCGAGGCGTCCTCAGGGCAGTGCTGGCCCGGCGCTCCCTGCAAGGGGAGCCGGTGAAGCCTGGATAGAGCCAGCCCTGCCTTGTCTGTGCGTTGGCCAAACGGCCATGGGAAGGAAGCGCTGGCTGCTTGTTTTCCTCCCAGAACAGGAATTCGCAGAAAATCGATTCTCCTTCATTGACAATGCATACTAAGTGATTGAAAGGCCATTAAACCCATTAATGGGGTGCTCTTTAAATAAAATAAGTCCCTAAAAGGGATCTTAAACTTGGCAAAGTCAGTAAAGCTGACAGTGTGCTGGGCCTGCCCAGGGACCATAAATAGAACCGAACAGATATTGGAAGGGTGGGAGGTGGGCAGCAAACAGAGGATGAGGGAATCAGGAACAACGAATGGCTTGGTGCGTAAAAAACAAATGGTGCCAGACAAGCTTAATGACTTTTATTTTATTTTTGACAGGATTTACAAAACGAGTCGATGAAGGGAAGTTTGCATCTTGATTTCAGTTAAACATTTGGCACTGCATCCCACCAAATTTCATGCACAAAATTAATTCAAATTGTCTTGGATGGAAGTGTGGTCACATGGGTTGAAAATTGGCCGGCACTCTATGAACAGCAGGGAAAGGAGGGAGGCCCCTGTGGCCAGCCTGGTGGTAAGGCCTCATTCTAATTCCTGTCAGAGACTGGGGTTCCTCATGCTCTAGGGCCCCACGCCCCTAAATAACAACAACAACAACAACAATCAACTAACATTAATTGATCATATACGACGTTTGAGATACTTTATCTTATTGAGACCCTTTGTTCTTTTAGCCTCTGCTGTTTCTCTCCTTACTCTCCACCCTCCCTTTCAAGCAGCTAGTCAGCTGTGTAGATCACCTCGGGGGACAAATGTGGTTAGTAGAGGATGCATGGTGAAGAGAAAATGTTTGGGAAAAGCGAGAAGAGAGAGAGACTTCGTCCTCAGACAAGAAACCAATTTTTCTGAGAGGTGACGTGTGTGAGTGGAGAGGACTGTGGGTCTGTGATATTGGGCCTGAGGCCGGTTTCCTAGGGAGAGCTGCTGCCTGAGTCTCTCCCTGGAGGGCATCTGCAGGGGACAGTCACAAAGGCTGCCGTCGCCCACACAGCTCAGAGGCAGAGAGCGGCCAGGGCCAGATGGACCATTTGGGCAAGAACTAGACCTCTCCGCAGCGAACCGCAGGGACTGAGGGCGGCCAGTGCGCTGCCCGCAGCCCTTCCCAGAGAAGAGAGGGCTGACGACCAGAAAGCGAACTGAGTTCCAGGAGAAATTTTTTTCTGGCGCACTGAAGATTGTGGAGGCATCGGCACTGTGACTGATCACAGAAATGCTATTAAATACAGATCAGGAAACTGAGGCACAGAGAGGTAAAGCAGTGGAGCAGGTCGGGCCTCAGGCGGGAGCCCCTCTGCTGAGACTCGCCCTCCTGAAGGATGGGAGGGCTCTCCTGGTTCCAGTCCAAGTTGCTGTTTCATGTAAGGAAAGGACCACTGGGAACTATGGTGAGTTTGAATAAATTTGGGGAAATAAATAGCTCCACTGGGGATGGCAGCCATAGCCACAAAGCTCTGTTTCATTTTATGGTGCCACCATAAAGTTATTCATTCATTCATTCATTCTTTCTTTTGTTTATTCAATGAACAGGCACATTGGCAGCCTATTGTGCGCCAGACTTTGGGTGGGCAAGCCCCAGTCAGGCCCAGTCCCTGCTCTGCAAAGGCTGGTGACGGGGGAGGGCACATGCATGTATGCGCAGTTTCTTTTAGGGTTGTTTTTGTTTTTATTTTTATTTATTTATTTTTCTGCTGACAGGACAGTTTATTGTGTGAGGTGGCGGTGTGGGAGGGGAGGCTGCGATGGACAGGCCCAGAGCCCACTCCAGAGGATTTTCCTGGACATTGGGTGTTCCTGCATGCAGATTTAGGGGAAACACCGTCATGGATGAAACCCCCAGAGGGCAGCGCTGTGTCTGCCAAGCAGCAGGGCCAGCGGGGATGCCCGAGGCACTGCGAGGCCCCTGGGACAGCAGAGTTTCGATGTCGGGCTCGACGTCGATGGTCGGAAAGCGGTGGCTGTATCTGCGCCCAGGAACGCTGTCCCGGCCCACCAGGAACCTCTCGAGGTTCCAGGCAACGTCGTTGCGGCCTACTGGAGACCAGGTAATGAACTTGGGAACAGTCATGAGCGCAACAGTGACGTCACCGGGCGTGGGCAGAAAGCGTGGAGCGGGTGCATCTATGCGTCATTCACCACGCACTTCTCAAAGAGCATGAAGCTGGACTCGAACCTACCGCCAGGTCGCATGTACTTGAGGGACTTCAGGATCTCTTCACTCCTGGCGTTCTCCTGATGGTCGCACAGAAGCAGAGCACCACCAGACTCCGCGACCCGAGGCGCCGCTGCAGCTTGTTCATCCGGTGTACGTTCTGAACGTATGCCAATTCGATCGGTCTCCAATCACATTGAACTTAATTTTTAACATTTATCGGATCCGAAGTTTAATATTTGATTTTTTAAAAAATCAACGAGCTAGATCAATATCTATTTGGTCAATTGAGTTATGACAAAGGTACTGAAGCAATTTAATTATAAAAAGATAGTTTTTTCAATAAACGATGCTGAAACAAATGGATATTCATATGGAAAAAAAAATGATTCTTGACCTTTATCCCACATTGATCACAAAAGTTAATTCAAATGGTTTATAAACCTAAATGTAAAAGCTGGAATTATAAAATATAGAAGAAAAGAAAGGATATAATCTAAAAGATAAATTTGACTTGATTAAAATAAAAAATTACAATTCTTTGAAAGACACCATAAAAGATTGAATAAGCAATCCAGATATATGTTCACAAAACCTATATCTCACCAATCTTCCCAAAAAACTTGTATCTAGACTATATAAATTCTTCTTACAGTTTAGTAATAAGACAAACAACTCAGTTTTTAAAATGGGTAATAAATAAATATATATTTATTAAGAAAATATATAAATAGTCAAAAAGCACATGAAAAGCTGTTCAACATCTCTTATCAGAGAACTAGAAATCAAAACCACAATGAGCTATTACCACATACCCATGAGAACAGCTAAAATTTAAGATTGACAATACTAAGTGTTGGTGAGTATGTGGAGCAACTGGAATGTCTCATATACTGTGTGGGAATATAAAAATGTCTGCTTTGGAAAACAGTTTGGCAATTTCTTGTAAAGTTGGTTATACCATACCATACTTGACAATTCCACTCCTAGGTAATTAACCAAGAGTGATAAAAACATACATCCCTACAAAAATTGTGCATAAATGTTCATAGTAGCTTTATTCATAATAATTAAAAACTGTAAACAACCCAAATGGCCATCAACTGTTGAGTGGATATGAAATTATAATATATTCATTCAGTGAAATACTACAGAGCAACAAGAAAAGGTCTACTGATGCATGAAACGTGGATGAACCTCAAATATATTGTGCTGAGAAAAAGGAGCCGGAAATTGAAGACTACATAATGTATGCTTTTATTTATATTTAATCTTAGAAAAAGCAAAATTAATCTATAGTGACAGAGAGCAGAGCAGTGCTTTCTTAGGGTTAGTAATGGAGGAGACTGCAACACCCTTATTAGGGTGTTGGAAATAGTCTTTCTTTCTTTTTCTTTCTTTCTTTCTTTCTTTCTTTCTTTCTTTCTTTCTTTCTTTCTTTCTTTCTTTTTTAAATAGTCTGTTTCTTAATTGAGATCATCATTATGTGACAGTGTATATACTCATCAAAGCTCATTGAGCTATATACTTAAAAAGTGGAGTCACTTTATTGTATGCAATTATACCTCAATAAAATTGATTTAAAATGAAAAATTAAAACCAATCATGAGCATCTGAGTAAGCACTAGCATTTATTTTTACAAAAGGTTCAAAATATACAAACCAATTTCTTAACCAAATTTTCTCATACAATAAACTAGAGAAATACTATATGTAAAAAACTCCATATCTTGACCGTGTTCTTGCCACAATCTAAGGATCTGGAAAATAATAATGCATTCTTCACATAACTAAGAAAGAATAAGAGAGGAAGAGCTTTCCTCAAATCCTTGAAAGAATCATTTGTTCCTACTTAATGAGTTTTTTTTACTGCTCTGATGCCAGGGAGAAGTGGGAAGCTGGCCATTTATCTACATAGCACCACAAATTCATAAATACTGAATAAGCTTTGTCCTTTCTCCTTCTAGAATTTCTACAGTTGTATAGAATGTGCAACAGATTGGCCTAACTTTAGAGCCAGGAGAAGGGAGAATGAATTTCCACGCTGGCATAAGAAAAGTCTGTGATGCAAATATATCTTTATTGTCTGGTGAAATGGCAGAGTGTAGAAATAAACATACTATATTTCTTTTGCTTTGAGTGTTATATTTCATTGACAAATAGCATGCATTTTATAACACAGGCTGCTGACATCTGTTATAAATAAGGCTCTGGAACAGCCTTTGGGCACGTCCCTCTCCCCAAAAGCTAGATTAAAATGCCTTAATGTTGTGGGATGGATGCCTGTGGTGTTCTATGGAATGTACAGAGACAATGAAACCCGTGCCCCAAGTGCATCCTGGGAGAGGAGACCTGAATGTTCTGAAGAAGAAAGAATTCACTGCGAAACTTAGCTAAGTCGCCCTTTTGGAATATGGTAAGTTGGCAGGGGTGAATTTTTTGGTTTTGTTTTCAAAGCAAATGGCCTCTTGCATAACCAGTGTTTTAGAGGACAGGGCCAAACATCTAACAATGTGTCTTCTCAGTATCTTAAAGTGTGAAACAGTAGATTTGATTATTTGTTTTGAAAGTTTCTTAAACAAAGGACTCCTCCCTCCCCTTTCACCTGGGTCCTGTCTGGACTCAGGGGAGCAGAAGTCATTGGCCATTTGCATGTGGTCCTGGATGAGGACCCTATGAATCAATATTTGCCTTTGCCCCTGCCTGTTTGGGAGGTAGCAAATAGATGCAGCTGGTGTATGGACCATAGAATAAAAACACTGCCTTACATAACTGTTTATTAATATGTTGGGGGGGTGGCAGGAGATAAGAAATTTTGCAGTGGAGATCTCTTCCTAGACGGATACCCTTGTGAAAACAGGGGTGCTATTTTTCTCTGATGAAACAATGACTAAAGAAGCCTCAAAGATGTTCAAGGTCACCTTCTGTGGCCACCACCTGGGTTAGCAGGGCTTCTCCCCAGGGTCACGTCTGCTTTCCTTTTTCTTTGTACTGTCTTCAAAATATAGATAGCTTCCAAAATCTGTCTATTTGTTCTCTCGACACTCGGCAATCCCATTCTTCTCACATCTTCATCTTTCATCCATCCAGTGTCTACTCTGGCCTGACATGGCATCTGCAAAGGTGAATCCAACCCAGGCATGGCCCTCTGGATGCTCACAATCTTAAAGGAAGCCATACACAGACCCCTGATTGAGTGGCAAGTATACGACAGAGACGTGTTCAGAGTACAGACCACTGTATTCATGATGGTGTGACAGAGGGCGTGATTCAAGGGGTCAGGGGAGTGTTTGTAGAGATGTCATGATCATGAAAGTCAA
Source organism: Eidolon dupreanum (assembly GCA_028627145.1). Lineage (NCBI taxonomy): Eukaryota > Metazoa > Chordata > Mammalia > Chiroptera > Pteropodidae > Eidolon > Eidolon dupreanum. The sequence continues at coordinate 9,225,544 of CM053514.1, read as the reverse complement.
ATAAGGAGTTGGCCAGGGAGAAACGGGCTCAGGGAGGTGAAGGGCATTCCAGGTCATTCCAGGTAGAAGGAGTATTATGAACAAAGCCATCAAATTGCCTTGGGGAATTACAAATATATTGGCTTGACTTATAATATTAGTTGCAAACTCTCCTATGGATCTTACAATGTGCAAGGCACTGTCCAGGCCTTTTTCATACTCCTACCTGTCCTTCAGAGCCCAGTCCAAATGATGCTTCTGGTATACAGTGTTTCTCTCCCTCCCACTTCCTGTCTACGCACCTAATTCCTTTAAGTGCTCCAAGGACCTCCCACATCTGCCTATGCCTTCCACCTCTCCTTGATCTCACCTTCCTAACTGCCCCTCAAAAGTCTCCCATCATCTTGGTGACGCAGACATCATGTCCATTTCCAGATATCATTGTTTTCCCACAGGAAAGCTTTAGTATATTTAAAATCAAATTTTTTCACTTTTTTTCTTTTTTTGGTTTCACACTTTGAGTAATCCTAGGGGTTTTTTTTCCATTCCATATATTGTGAAAAGCAGTTGGCTTAATGTCTCACATAGTAAGTAATAGTTGTTTTTGCTCAATCCACCTCCTTGTCTTTGCTCATGTTCTCTCCTCTTCCCGCATAGAAACTATTCCTTTAAGCTCCCTCAGATCATTTAAAGCTAAGACTTTCATTTCATGAACATCAATATTGACTGAGCACACATACTCCAAGTACTGAGAACAGCTTGGTGGAAAAGACAGATGTGGGAAGAGGACTCCACGTGTTTAGTGCCTGGGAGCAGGCGGCAGGGGAGACAGGTACGTGCCGGGGGAGGTTTCACCCAGGAACTGAACCAAGTTCAGTCTTGAAGGAGAAGATGGCTATCACCAGGTGCATGGCAAGCGATGGCAGACAGCAGGTGGCTGGATAATGGTGGCTGAGGATGGAACGTTCCAGGCAGAGTGGAGAGAATGAAGGGCTGTTCTCATTGATACAGTCCTTTCTCTCAGCACTATTGCTCTATTGCCTTTTGTGTTTCACTTAATGGACATCTGGTCTCCCCAGCTCTATTTCAAGTGTCTTAAGGACAAAGATGCTGCCACTTCCTTGGGATTCCATAAAATTACTAGAAGTAGCAGGTACGATTAAGAACAGATGCTGGGTAGGTGTTGGAGGAGTGTGAAAGTCTGCAGGGGAGGGCTCCTTTAAAAGGAATGGAAGGCTTTCATCCCCCTGTGTAAAGATAGCTCTTCTCATGCCTTGAAATGAAGAGTGAACAGACGATCAATGGCTTCTTGCTTCTGGCCTGGGTGTGGTAACATTCAGGACATTAATATGCTGTTGGGCCCTTTCCATGGCCATTTGTTTCCTGAAGTTGCACTGCAGCGTTTCCAAGGTCCTTGGCTTGCTCTCTGACCCTCGGGGAGAAGAGGTGCTTTTTTTCTCTCTCTCTGTTTATGAACAAGGTAATGTGTGTTAAATTGCCTTGGCTTAACCGGGCAATTGTGCACCTTTGAAAGGTAGAGGGAAATGTTTCTCTGCAGTCAGACTGGCCTGTAATGCACATCTGTTCTCTTGACCCAACTCCAGCATTCGGCAAACTTCGCAACCTGCCCCTGGCCGAGGGCCCAGGCCCGACAGGAGCGTCTGTGTGGCCAGCCAGCTGGGTTTCCGGCTGTCCAGAGGCACTGGAGGGTGACAGTCAAAGGACTCAAAATTCGTGGGTCCCCACGGCTTCAGGATGTCCCCAGGAAATTCACAAAGAGCTCAGGAGGGATCTACAGGAAAAGGCAGGGAGAAGTGGAGAGGATTTGCTTAGAAAAAAGGGATGCCGCAGGGAAGTTTGAGTGGATGCTGAAACTAGAATCTGCAGAATTTTTTCTTTCTTTTTTTTTTTTTTTAGGTGAGACAACTCTTGGTTAGCTTCATAGATTGCAAGGACCTTGTCAGCTTACAGTCTTTTATTTTTGACACCTATAGCACCTGGTCTTCTTAGGTGGTCTCCCATCCGAGTACTAACCAGGCCCGACCCTGCTTAGCTTCTGAGATCGAATGGGATCAGGCTTGTTCAGAGTGGCATGGCCATAGATTGAATCTGTAGGAATTTTAATTTTAGGTGACCTACAAGGGGTCGAATTCAGTTAAGCCAGACACATTTTTGTCTTTCCCCGAATGCTGGCTTTCCCCAGATTCTATGCATGGGTTCCACACTTACGTAAATTCCCATGAATAATGTGCAGCCACAACCAGGAACTGTGCAGAATTAAGCCCAGTTGTTTTCATGGAGGATTTCCTTTCCAAAGACCTTAAAAAGATACCCAGCATGCCACAACTTTTCCCTACCTTCACGACCTCCACTTCTTTCTCAGCTGCCATCGCTGCTCACCTGGATTATCTCACCTGGTCTCCTTGCTTCTGCCCTTGCCTTAACACAGTCTATTCTCAACATAGGTACCAGAATTTGCCTCCTAAAATAGGGCAGGATTGTTGTCACATCTGTGCTCAAAATGCTCCAGTGGCTTCCCACCTGATGAGGAATAAAAGTCAAGATCCTCGTATTGGTCACCAAGGCTCTCAGCCACCCCTCCTCACTTCCTCCTCGCCCCATTGCTTGCTCTGCTCCAGCCATGCTGACCTTCTGCTCCTTTGGTTGGAATACTCTTCCCCCAGATGTCTTTCATTCTTCAACTGGCCCCTTAGTTCACTCCCTCATCATCAAGTCTTTGCTCAAATGTTGCCTCCTCCATAAGGCCTTCTTGTCGACCCCATTTGAGATTGCTCTCCTGGCCACTCAGCACTTCCTGTTTCAGTTTTTCCACAGTTCTTATTAACCTCTGACATATTATTGATGCTATATTTTGGTTTTCTATTTATGTTCAACTTGAATTTTGTCTGCTGTTGTTCACTGCTGGATCCCCAGTGCCTGCTGGGCACAGAGTTGGTGCCCAATAAAAATCGGTGGAATGAATGGGTGGCTGACAGAACATTGAATCAGTATGAGCAGGCCATGTGAGATTAAAATCTTAGACATCTGAAAATGTACAAACAACGAAGGCTTCTGAGAACAAAGAGACTTAATCTTATGTTTGAACAATAACTAGTACAGGAAATAATACAGGCGAGCATAGGATGGAGATCGTAACCACTAAATTCAACATTCTGGTTGAGAAGTCATACACTGCTTCTTGCTCAGTTAAGAAAGGGAAACTGTAAGATGCAGGCATTAGTGAGAAAAAGTAGAATGACTTAAACATGAATATCAATTTGCTTTTCCATTTAATAAACACTTCATGGTTATTTTCTCTGTGCAAGTCACTGTGAGGAGGCTATGGGGGACCCCAAAACAAACCAGGCATCTCCTTCTGATCATACACATGTACTCACTTTCAGGGATATAAGATAAACACATATTTGCCAAAAACCCAACGTAGAATGTGACAGGTGCAGAGGTTACTGTTGTTGGGGGCCTGGGAAAACTCATGGAGGACATGACATTGAACCTGAGCCGTGAAGGCTGTGTGTGAGTTAGAGAAGAGAGTGTGAGAAGCAGGCATTCCTAGTTAAGAGGAGAAATAGTAAAGGGACCCACGCCCAAGGGCAGGCACCTGTTCACGTGTTAGCCTCATCCACATACCAACCTGGCTCCATTTCTCAGAGAAAAGTCATTTTTGAAGCTTCTGCTGAGGAAGAAGTGAAATAGAACAAATTCAGCACCCTCCCCTTCCATGCTTTCATCCCATGGTTTCAATATGTGGTCCCTAAACCAGCAGCATCAGCAATACTTAGAGGTTAGAAATGCATGTTCTCAGGCCTCACCCCAGACCTCCTGATTCAGAAACTTTGAGGTGGTGCCCAGCAGTCTGTGTTTTAACAAGCACTTCAGGTGACTCAGAGAACTGCTACTGTGGTACATTCCTCATTGACATTCCCTGATCAGCAGACTTAATTCAACAGTAGTGGGGTCCCCAGGGGAGAAATCTGGTACTCAGTAGAAAATGCCAAGATCATACCGCAGGAGCCCATTATTATCCTGGCCTGTGACAAAAAAAAAAAAAAATGGGCCCAGCATGTGGTGGACTAAGGAATAGCACAACGGCTCAGACCATTCCTCCTGAGAAGCTAACTTAGCCCTTCCTGAGCTTGGGCATCCTAGAGACTCACGTGGTGTCGCCTCATCCCAGTTTGTCAGAGGTTTCTCTTTCCATAGCATAGAATTAGAATTCCATTCTTAGCAACTCACCCATTGAGTTAAGCATCTTCAGGTATTCCCGTTTAGGGTGCCAATGTTTTCGGGAGCAGAGCAGTCACGAACGTCTGAATTCTTGTTACCCCATCACCATTATTAAAATCTTCCCGATATCGTTGCACAAAGCAATGATGGAAAACCTGCGCCGTGTGCGGGCTGTGCTCTGAGAGACGGTTATCAGACCCTTTCGTCCAATGAAGAAGGGAGAGTTGGCGGAGGAAGGAGACCCCGTTCATTCGGAGAGGCTGGAGAAGAAGAGATGGATGAGAGAGAGGCAGGGGCTCATAATGATGCCTGAGGAGCACAGACCGCAGCAGGCAGAACCTGGGCTCGAGTCCTAACTCAGACACTTAGGAGCTTTTTGATCTTGAGTAAATTGTCTACTTCACCCTCAGTGTCCCCATTTGTAAAATAGGTATAATTCCAACGGTTGTTATAAACAAAGAGGCTAAAATGTTAAGACTCTGGCACAGTGCCTGGCACGTATGAAGTGCTCATTAAACGGCAGCGACCACGATACCGTGTGGGAGGGGAACCAGTGTTTCCATCTTTCTGATTTTTCTGGTGAGTTTCTCTGTTTCCTACATCCCCACGCTTGGACTTGCTTCCGGACAGTAGGATCACAATGACTCTCCCCTTTTATACTGTCTCACTGGGACAGCATTTACTGTGAGCTTTAAGTGAGCACTTTAGGCCACCACATACCAGTATAGGTGCTGGGAGAGAAAGGGGAAGAATTTTTAAGACCCCATCCTTACGCTGAGGGCGTTTGTAGCCTGAAAGTCCAAGTTCTATATGGATGGTAGGATTTTCAGAGAAGCTATGTCATTCCATCTTTCACAAATTCTTAATGGCCTTCTGCCATAAAGATAAAAGAAAAAACACCTGGAATGTATAATTTACATCTTCCTGATTATCAAAAATTTAGCAGTCTGAAAATATAAGTGTTGGGGAGGCTTAAGACTAGCGGGGACTCTCATACACAGCCAGTGGGAGTGTAAATTGACACAGTCACTTGGGAAAACAATTTAGAACTGTCTGGTAAAATTGAACGGACAATACACATGGCAACCCAGCAATTCCACTCATATTATACACCTGGAAAATCTCTTCACATATGAACTTGAAGGACAAAAATGTTAACAGCAGCATGTGTGAAAATAGAAAACAAAACAAAATTGGAAACAACCCAAATTTCAATAAAAGGCTGGATAAAGAACTGATGATCTTTGCACATAATGGTATATTCTATGGAAATGAGAATAAATAAACTATGACTATATATAGCAACCTGGCTGAATCTTAGGTAATACAATATTGTTTGAACAAAGCCAGTATCAGAAGGCTACTTAAAGTATGATAATAGTGTTTAAAGCTCCAAAAGCAAAACTAAACAGTGTATTGTTTAGGATTCTTATATATTTGTGATTATATATGACATATGTATCATATATATAGTATGTGCAATCAATATCACTAATATTCTGCTTCTTGAGTTGCACAGTGGATTGACCAGTATTTCTTTATTTTCTTGTTTTGCATTATATCTGATAGTGCATGCATTACATTACATGTGTTCCTAAGAATATATCAAACACTACATACAATTTTTTTAGGGTCTGGCTTTAGAGGCAGACAGCCAGAGAAGTGAGTCCCATTTCCCACATAATCTTGGGTGTGTCACTTCACTTCTCAAACCTATAATAGTTATATCTATCATTTCTTTAGAGCCTACCGAATGCTAGGCTCTGTGCTAAGTACTTTTAATCCATTATCTCATTTAATCCTTGAAAAATCTCTCTGATGTGGATAACATCATCCCATTTTACAGATGATGAACTGAGACTGAGTGAGACTTAGTGAACTCACCAAGGTCTCAGTGAGTGAGTGGCAGGGTGAGGAGTCAGGCAGGCCTGACTCTCAATCCCTGCCTTTAAACAGACACTGTAACCCTTTCACATATGTGAGTAGGGATCACTTCACGCTGCTTCACAGGGTCGTTCTGAGTCCTGAGTGCTCATGTGCCCACGATGCACATTATAAACTGAAAGGCCCATGGAACAGTAACTGCTGGAAGGCGTCCCTAGTCTGTCTCTCAAACCCAGGGGCTCTGCCTCTCTATGGACCTGTGGGGTCCATGCCCTTCCAGTGCCTCTGCCAACCCCACTCCCTTAGAGGATCAGAGGAGATGGCGGGAAGTGGGCACTCGGTGCAGAGCCAGGGGCTCTTGCCCTGGGCCAGCTTCCCTGTGGGTAATTTGATGTCTGCAGCCTTAAGGGGCCAGGCCTTGGGTGTAGTGGGGTAAGTAAAATAAAACAAGAAATCTTCATTCCAGGTTGGATGTTAAACACACAAACTAGGAACACAAGGCAGGGGTTACAGAGAACGCACAGGTCTTTGCTTTCCCACACTTGGGAAAAAGCCATGCATTCCTGCTGTTCTTGCCACTGTGGTGTGAACGCCCATGTGGAGTCACTGCCTCATGGGACAAGCACCCACAGGGTCCAGGAGTTGAACAGCCAAGTGGTCCGAGGACTGGCTACTGCAGGCACTTCCAGGACCTTTAATTATAGCAGCTTAACTGGCTTCTTTCTCATTAGAAATATGTAGACCACACCTGATACCCCAACGAGTCTCTGGTTGATAAAATCTCCCCAGTCTATCTCTAGCCACGAATCCCTCCAAGTTCTTAAGAGCTCAGCCAGAGGCCTGGTCTTTACTAGGAGTGAGGCAAGGTGGGAATTTCTGCTGGTTTCAACAGAGTGCTTTCTGGAACTTGATGGCTTTGACTTTCTTTTTCTTTCTTTCTTTCTTTTTTTTTTTTTAAACAAACTGACTCTGAGATCAGCTCCCTTCCTTCTTAATTGATTAATCTCTTACGTTTGGCAATTACATGTATTTAGAAACTGGGCAGAATTTGGTTCTCCTGGAATTGAACTAATTTGCCATTTGAGTTAAGAGTAAAACGCAAGAGACTGTGGCGTGCAAAGCACAGGTGTTTTGCCTTTCTCAGGTGTAGACCCTTGCTTAATAATTCTCCCACCAATTTTAGCTAAACTAGGG